>LTAE01005838.1:0-21343 GCA_001647135.1 Pontederia paniculata | reverse complement strand
AGAGCAAACAATCTGGAGTCCGATTAAAAGAGGGAGAGGGAGACCCAAGCGAACACTTGGCGAGCTAATAGAACGAGATCTATTAGCAAATAATATACCTAAAAATTTGGTTACTGATAGAGCGCAATGACGTCATATGATCCATGTAGCCGACCCCACCTAGTGGGATAAGGCTTTGTTGTTGTTGTTGTTGTTGTTGCTTATGTGAATAGATAATTTTGATTAACTATGAAAAAAACTGATTTCAATAATTTATTTTCTATAATTAAAAATTTATGAAATAGTTGTTTGGATACTAAAAATGAAGAGATGTGAGACTTACAGTATTCTCATTCGTCTTTTTTATTGCTCCTCACCTCCTTCCATATTTGACGGTGCGTTCAATATTTGAGCTTTTGACCATATATATAACTGTCATATTTGATTATATTTGAATTTGAATCTGGCCATTCGAATTTTATTTGACCTTATTTTGAGTCTATATTTATGTTGAGAAATTATCATTCATTAGTCAATCCAAACGATAGTATGAATATATTTCAATAAAAAATAATATGTAAAGAAAATATTTTTTAGAAAGTGTAATCCAGTGAAATTTTTAACTCATGTTTTATTTTCATTATGATCCAAACAGGGACCTAAGAGGTCCTGAGTTTAACTCTTACTAATGTTGGTCCCTCCTAATCTTTGGTAATTTATTTAAATATTTCGATCCTCTAATTATTTATTATAGTTCTTGCAAAAATATTTTGAATACAGAGGAAACAAATTTTCATGTTTAATTCTAACATGGGAATATCAAGATATAATTTGATTACTTATTTTGTACAAAATTTGATGAGTGTTTGGCTTTATTCATGTTAATATAGGCTAGAAAGATTTGGAGAATGCATGGAAAGTAAGAAAATTATTTTACAATATTTTTAAACAATAATAAAGAAAATCAAAAAAGAAGAGAAAAGAGAAAAAAAATATTTTACAATATTTTTAAACAAGAAATGATAAATTTGGGTTCTGTTTCTTTTAATGAAAATAAATTTACTATAAAAAAATAATTTTTAGGAAAGTGAATTATTGAAAAATGATTTATTTTGTTTGATAGATGACTACTAAATATGATGGAAAGTAATTTTAAAAATGTAAATGAAGTAATTTTTTTAGAGGAAAGTAATTTCTCATTTAAATAAGTACAATTTACTTTCAAAAACTTAAAGTAATTTTCTAATTTACAAGAAAGTATTTTTCTGTTGACCGATACTTTTTCTCAAATAGTGAAAAGTGAGTAAATATTTTTTCTGTAAAACGCTTTATTCAAAACAAACTAAGCCTCAAATTTAATATACATAATGATTTAATTAACGTGCAACATATGTATTACCATTGCAAAGTCACATCTCATATAATCAAGTTTAGTTGACACACCTAGTTAGCAAGGGTATATTTCGGGTTGAGAGATCGGGAGCTAGTAATATCAAGTTCGAGCCTGGAGTCACCTATTTGACCAAAGGGATATCATTCTGCTCCTTCCCTCGAACATTGGATTAGTCAGATGCTAATAATTCTGGACATTGTAAAGTTTACTAAAAAAAGTCACACCTCATATTGAAATCATTAATATTTACTTTGTTTGAATTTGGTCCATTCACCATAAAAATGAACAGCTCAGGTCATGTTTGATCATTTTCATGATACAACGATTTCAAAGCATTGCACCTCCATTAAATTCTATAAATAACATACAATTTTAAAATTTTAGAAAATAGTTTGATGTTAATGGTTATTCTAACTTAATTATTAACAAGTTATCTCAACTTTTTTTACACTTTATTCATATTATATTTTCAAAGTCAATAAAAAATATAATTCTAATAAAAATCTAGTGGTCGAACTCAGTCAATCCGCGAGCGAGTTCATTAGCTTTTTCAATTATCGATCTGGTTCCTAAAACATTGGTCCATGTGAGTTCACAAGATCAACGGTTATGTTATCATTACACACTTTAGTTGAGAATCTTTAATTTATTTCTTAAATACCTGTTCGATTTTGTGAGAAACTACTAATAACGTTGAATATGAGTGTTAACTCATATTCATGATAGCCAAGAAGATGCACAAGATGAACATGCAATTCATATATAGTTCGCACATCCATCCTTCTAATTAAGAAATATAAAACTATGCAAGATTATTCATATCCGCATAAAAACGTTTGCATATTTTCTATTATGCTAGGGTCATGTAAGAGGGAGAGGCCTTGCCCCACCCATCCCCCTAATTGTTCTAAAAATAAGATAATTTATGTATTACCTAATGATTTTTTTATAATTATGCAACTTTTTATTTATATATTGGCCTCACCCAATTTGCCACTCAAGCATGAGAGAGAGAGAGAGAGAGAGAGAGAGAGAGAGAGAGAGAGAGTGATAGACAAGAAAAGCTCTACGGTTGGGCACTAAGGGTCGGAGAAAGGCAATCATTCATTCTTAAAATCAACATTTTTAAGATCAAAGGGTCGGGCGGAAAAAAGGGGAGAGCTTGCAATAGACTTTTGTTTAGACAATGCATCACCACATATTTGAATATATGTAGCTAAAAAAGTTAATGATCATGTCATTGTCTAATGGGTGCATAGTCCGACATATTTTTAAGAGTATATTTAGTGTTAACTCAATTAATTTTATCATAGCAAGCATCAAGTTCACTGATTTTTTATGTTTATTTTTCAAATCTACTAATTTTTTATATTATTTTAAAAATCATTTGGAGTAAGCAGATAAGTGGCTAAAAGAGACTGCATGATAAAATGAGTCAATTTTCACAAGCAAAAGATAAAAAAAAATTGAATTTCACGCGCCATTATATGTTATGATAACAACTATGCAAATTGCCGAGTGAATGCAACAAGCTGGAATTAAATATCACGATCATGGTAGTAAAATCAATTCTTATTGATAGAATTGTTACGGGTCATGAAATGTATTTCTCACAACCTCAACGTTGAAGTAATCACTTAGTGAGATATAGTTGACAATTTTTAGAGCACAATGGGTCGTGAGTTCTTATCACGGGGCAATACAATTACATTTCAAGGATCATCGACAAAAGTCACAAAAAAAGGAATATTAAAGACAGATTTGTAACTAGTCATTATATCAATATTATAGACCATAAGTATCATTTGGCACTTGCTATTCTCATGTTCATCCTTAGTCACAAGCTGTGATAGCATGTCATAGTTCGTGATGACATCTTTTCCTACACAAAGTCAAAGTTTTGAAGGTCGTTATAATTCTTCATGACCCATGATAGGTGGGTAATTTTCGGCGATCTTTTGAAGCGTTTTCAATTTCAGAAGCAATCCTAACCTACTCGAATACATTATAAGTTAAAGACATATTGAAAAAAATAATGAAGTATTTTGAATGATTTATATTCAACTTACAAATCAAATAAAAATTCAAAAGGATTTTCCTTGTTATACCTTAACATTTCTAAATCTAGTTAAATAATATGAAAATCTTAGAAAGCTATAAATACCCCTTCTTAGAGTTATGATGGTGCCTACATGTCAAGGAAATGAAAGCATCTAATGAAAAGATTTATGCACAATTATCTTAGAAGGAGGATCATGCACGAGTACATCGTCAATATTTAAGAGTGATCTATGTTATATATGTTGTTGGGATGATCTTAAGCATCAATTTTGTCTATCTTTTATTCTTCTATAATAATCTTAATTTATACGGCAAACTATTGAAGCATTTTTCGATATTGATTATAATATCATTTATTCTTAGGAAAATGATTATTTATTGCATTATTTTTCTTCAGTTTTGATTGAACTAATTAGTTGACTTAATATATGTCCACCGTCAATTCATGATTTATGTAGAACTGATTATTAATCGTTTCATTGGAGTAATACATATCCTATCTTAGTAGAGTCAGAAGGTGTGCTAAGATTTGTGATCTACTGTATTGATCTCAGAACGAGCAATTCAATAGTTTAGGAATCACAACTTAGTGCATTTTACACTAAGCAAATTTGATAGTAGAGCCAAAATAGAGTGCTATCAGTTTATTTAATTTATGGATAGTTGATCTTTATTAGGAATAAAAAAATCATATATTAGGAGTTTCTAATTTATCTAAAAATAAAATGTATTCATCATTGCTTAAATTAGTTTATTGTATGGGTTAAATAAGTTTGTCAATAATCTTATCAAGCATCCTAAGATTCAAGGCATTATTACTTTACAGTTTAATTTAGTTTTTACTTGTTCTGTCATTTGCCGTCTCCTACATATACATATATATATATATATATATATATATATATATATATATACTGAGAGAGACAGAGAGGATATGGATGTTCATTAATATATATCAAGCAAGATTTTCAAACTCGAGAGTTTATATAGACTCATTTTACATCTAGTAAGCTCAAAACATAAAATCGTAGAGTTTATGCACAAGCTTAAAATATAAAGTATATTAATCCTAAAGCATTTGAAATGTTGAAGAGTTTCTGATTTAGAAATTAAGAGTTAACTGAGTCGTGAATGACTTAAGCAGAGGTAATATATTGAGAAAATACAGATTGAAAAGAAATCATTAAAGAAGAAAGTGCATTTTGCATAATCATGAATTAGAGGGAGGAAATATATATAATAGAGCAATCTTTGAGAGGGAAGGTTCATAACTTGGAAGGTCAACTAGTCTTGAGCTTGTTGTTTGCCGCTTCGTTCCGTGCATGTAAATATATTGCCTGACCGCAATACTCGGCCTAACCATTTGAGATGCCCTAAAATGCCACTTCCATGACCATTCGAGCTGCTCGAGTCCTAAGCACAAGATGCCCCAAAGTCTCAAACTAGTCAGTTTTATATGCCTCAGTTGACTTGGATGATTAAAATGACTCGATGCCAAAGTCCAAAGACTTCAAATCATATAGGAGAGAGAGGACTTAAATGTGTTAGAGGCTTAGATGTCTTAACCCAATCTTTAAAACATAATCTTTCTTTGTTACTATACATATTTACTTTGTAGTTATATTCTCAAACTTCATTTAAGTACCTAAATTCAACAACCATTGAGTCTATGAACTAGTGCACCCGAGTTTACACGCTTCTACTGAGTCTAGTCATGAGTCTATCGAGTTTACCACACAACGATTTTGAACCGAGTTCACTCGGTTTTGTGTTCTAGAGACTTGAAATCGTCCGAGTTTACGACTTTAACTCACGAGTTTAAGAACTTTATTATCAAGTTTCATTTTTGGTAAATTGTATAAATTCTTATCAATAATTGTAACCGTTCCACATTAATTAACATGCCAATATATTTTTTCGCATTATTTTGCAAGTTCATGGACCTAAAAGGTAAATGAGAAATAAGGAGAATCAAACTTGATGTCACTTGACATATAAATGATATTGTTTGTCCATATCCTGCACCACAACCTCATTCATTTTTCTTATTTACCTCTAAATAACTTTTAATTTACATATTTCCAATATATAGCAGTAGTTTCTCTATTTTTTCAAGTAGGAGGATATGCATAATAGCATGTTCATTAACTATCAAGTTCTATTTACTTAACAAGTTTGGTTGGCACAGTTAGATATCATGACTATATCTTAGAGTCGATGAGAGCTAGTAGTCCCGTGTTTGATTCTTGGAGTCACCAATTTGACTAAGGTTTATATTTTATGCTCCTCGAACATTGAATTAGTGAGGTGCTAATAACTCTCAAGACCGATAGGGTCTAGACCGAGAAAAAAGTTCTATTTACTTTTCCTCTTTTGGTAAATCACATAAATCTTTGTCGTTATTCAATTTGTAACCGTTGCGCATTAATTAACATGTCAGTATATTTATTTTATTTTTTTTCTCCCGTTATAGTGCAAGTTCATGAGCCTAAAACATAAAGTAAATTAGAAATAAAGATGCACCACAAATTTACAAGACTCAAACTCCATGCCTCTTAACCTACAAATGAAGTTCTTTGTCATAGACTACACAACAACCTCATTCTCTAATTTTCTTATGTTTACTCTAAATAAATTGGAATATACACATTCCATGCATATAATTAATTTTCTGTCTTGTTTAAATCTGCAATATATCTTGCTATTTTTTAAAAAAATTGCCATCTATTGTTGCTTATTTCCATTTTTGCCACTAACCCTTTCTATAAAACAGCATTGAGTTAATTTTCTTTTTGCAGTCTTTGGCCTTCTTCCGCTATTTTCTTCTTTGTTCTTTCCTTCTATTCTCTGTTGATAGCTATTTGTTTCTTCTTTGTTTCTACATCGTTCTCAAGAACAAGAAGAAAGTGAACCAGAAAAGCATTGAGGCCATTGGAGTTCTGCACAAATTAAGGAACGGATTAGAAGGTAACACTCTTTTGCCTGAAACATCTCTCCCTTCTGCCTTCTCTATGATCGACATCTTTCTTTTAGGTCTGTAGTCTAAGAGGTTTGAAGAAGAGTCTCTAGTAATAAGGAGTTAATATATTAAGACACTTTTTTTTCCGGATGTCTTACAATTTATTTTTCCGTCTGTTATTTGTTCCTCTTCTTCTGTTATTTCTCCTTTATTTCCTGTTCATTTCTTCCTTCTTCTCACATTATTTTTCTCAAGAACGAGAAGAGATTTTTTTTTTCAGTTGATTAAATTCCAAAGACCATTTACAGTAATTATAACTTTTTTCAGTATGAGAACGGGTTTAATTTCTTTGTTCATTGAACGAAATTTTTTTTTCCCGTATGTTGTTACGCGTTTATCAGCGTGCATATTTATCTTCTTGAAATTCTTGTATTTAGGATTTTATACTGATTTTCTTTAAAAAAACATTTTATTGCAGGATTTGAGATATAATATCAAGAAAGTAACGGTTTTTTTTATCACGCAAGTGATATGTGTTATATATGTATATGTATATGTATATATTATATATATATATATATATATAAACAAAATCTTCAGGGAAATTACCTGCTTTTACTACACACAAAAGGATAATTTTATAGTACATGTACATAACATATCCACTAGATTTGTCCTGTTATTCTAAACAGCATGCAACTCAATCTGCTCATCAGCATGCGCTAAGTATTTTTTGTCATCCTTATGTTTTTATGTTTGTTAAAAAAATGGTCAATAAGATTTTATTATATTTTATTCCACCACATACCTAAAAATGATAAGGAGAAAGTTGATATTTAAAAAAATTAATTATGATGTAAATATTTGACTTTTTAGGGAAAATGTTTTTAAAAAGGTGAAATTGCTTATTCTTTAATTTTTATTTATTGGATACAATTCTTTAGCCAACCACTTAATCACACATTTTTTAGTATAATATATTTATAAAATTGGACCATTGAATTATCATGTCGAATAAGTTGTGGTTCGATCAGTTTTTAACTAGTTGGACCAGATTTTTCTAAAGATAATTTATTAGGTTTCAAATAAAATGTGAATAAAACTGTATAAAAACGAAATATTAAATACTAGTTTATTTAATAATAAGTATCAGTTTTTAAATAATTAATTTACTCTATAAAATTACTATTTTATAATAGCTTTATTACTTTCTATCTATTGTCCCTCAATTTCTATCTTTTCCTTCCAATTCCTATTTTATTTTATAAAATTACACCAATATTTCTACTAGCATGAGTGTTTGACACAGTTAAGGAGAGACGTGTTTGATGCAAACATTAAATCATTAACTTTATATTTAATATTTTCAATTTGTGTTTTCTGCTTCCTTCAAATTATTCATTCTTAACTAAAATTGTCCCATTTCACCATTTTTCACACATATTATTCCTTTTATTCAGGGTTAATTTCATTTCACCCCTAAATTTTAATATTACTCATTTACTTCCCCTCAGATTCAAACTCTTCCACATAATTCTAAATACCTAAAATTTATTTACCTTTTACCCTTATTTGATTTAAACTAACAAATTTTAAAAAATAAAAATATAAAAGACAAATGAGATCCATCAATCACCTCATCTTCTCCCTTTCACAATTCCTCTCACTAATATTATTCTTTTTTTAATTTCCAAGCTTTAACTAAAAAAAAATTTGAAACCGATTCAGCTAGTTATTCAAATTTGTTCAATCCGATTTTTTTGCCATTCCAATTTTACTATAAAACTGAATATATATTAAGCTTAAAAATTGCTGTTTTAACATGTCTATTGTTTTTTCTTAAGCTCTTCTTTTTTCAGACAGCAAAGTACAGAAACATGGAGTCGTCATTGAACGACCAAACATTCACTCAAGCTGCTGATGCACTGAAACAGATGAATGAGGATGAATCCAAGCTCGAGGGCTACGGCCTCATTCCTGAAATATTATACAGGCTTCCACCCAAGTATGTGATGCGTTCCAAGCTCGTGTCCAAGTCATGGCAGGCGATGGTATCCGACAGCTCCTTCATGCCCCATCATGCCGAGCTTCGTGACACGGAGGGCGACCTGCTGGGTGGCCTCCTGTTTTTCCACTGGATGTTCTGGCTGCGCTACGTGGGCTTCACCTACTTCGACGACGGCGGCCACAGCTGGATCAACGGGGCGCACTTGGACACATGCAGCCCATGGTATGAGATCTGCAGCGTGACAAATGCATGTCGCGGCATGGTGTGCGTGCTCGGCTCCACCGCCAACTTCTTGGTGAACCCGAGCATCGAGGAGGCCGCACCGCTCCCCGCGGGCTCCAAGCACAGGTACGTTGGCGACATCGACTCTGCGGCCTGCGGTGGCCTCTTCTTCAACGAGTCCGCGGGGAGCTACCACGTCCTCCGGATGTTCCGACGTGTTAACGGCAGCATTGGGTGCGAGATGCTCACCGTGGGTATCGACGACGTTTGGCGTCCTGTCATGGACGCGCCGTTTCCTGTATCCCACAAGGCGGCGCCCGTGTTTGCAGGGGGACTGATGCTGTGGCTCCCGAAAGAACCCCCGGTGCAGGAAAATGCCCCGTACGTTCTCGTTGGGTTCGACCCCAAGAAGGAGGCCTTCGTCTTGGTCAAGCTTCCAAAGGGCTGCCGCGCACCAAGTGACCATGCCGGCATTGTGAAGCTGGACGGGCAACTGTGCTACTGGGAGCGGTACGACGCTGAACGAAGGATCTGCGTGTGGGTGTCAAGGGACTTCGAGTGGCAAAAGTTGTACTGCATCGGTGACTTGATAGAAGAGCCTCCGACTTCGATGCTTCATCGAGGGAAGTGCGATTGGGCGCCTGTGGCTACATGGAAAGGCAAGATCATCATGTCGAACGGGCGAGCTCACATGGCTTACTACGATCGCAAAGCCAAGACCTTCGACAGAGAGATCGCATCCGTGCCTTACGGCCGTGCCATGACCTACTCCGGGACACTTGTGTCGCCGAAGATGCTGCTTCAGAAGCCGCCTCCTGGCGGTGCCGGCGAGGGAGCTCAAGCGGCTGCGCAGACTGCAGTCCCTATGTCCACCCAACCTAACATTTGGTGAGCCAAAGTTGATGGCCCCCAAAATGGCTAAGAATTAAGAAATCATCTGGTGGTGCAAAAAAGAAGGAAAAATATACTGAAATCATTTCATACAGATGTCAGGAAGTTTATTCTAGTAATGTTGGAATTGATGGATCGACTTTGGCAACATAAGAATGACAACCTTCTTCTAAAGCTATCCGTGCAAACATGACTTCGATCATATTAGTGTTTCTGGAACAAGGTTCATAATGAAGGTGAAAATGACTATGTATATATGTTATATTTAGGAATTAATGTTGTGGAATGTGTTATATACTTGATGTCAAATTCAAATAATATTATTTTATAAAAAATGGTTGAACTAGTTAGATATTGGTCCAGTTCAATTATCACATTTCTTATTTTGAAACTAAATCAAGATTCGTGGACTAGTAATTATCTTTTACCATAGTATCCTTTAAAAAATGAAATTGGTATCATATCAGCTTAGCTTAATTAGCATAGTCTATTTTTATGTTTCCATTATGTGACTTTATCACTAACTTTGATTAACTATCAACTATAAAAGCATATCTCTTTAATTAGTTTTCACATTCACTAATTAAAACTGGTGTTTGTTAGAGTCACAACTTTTGTTATCTTGTTCAATCTAGAAATATTATGCATTATGCATTTAGGTCCTGTTAGGTACAAGAATGAGGTGAGAATAAATATTTTATTCTTACTTGTAGTCAAACACATTTATAGTTAATATTTTTAGCATTTATTAAATTTTACACAAAAGTGTAATGTTATACATAAATGATACCAAAATATAATATTATAAATATTTATATATTAACAATTTTAGATATTAATTAATTATTATATTAGCATAATTATTGGGTAATAATATATTATTTAAGATATATTAGTGTGAAATACTAATTATGTAGTATTTGCAAGTATTAGTTAATTAGTATAATATCATACTTATTTAGTAGTAAATATTTTACTAAAAACACAAAGACTAACTATATGTTATGAGAAACATGTTAATTTGTATAGTTAATAAATTTGTATAACTAGAGTAATATATCTGATGACTATTTATTTTATTTAATAAATTAAATAAATGCATAATTATTGGTTAATAGTATATATTTAAATTATTTTTTTTTGTTCTCATTTCAATCAAACATTGTTTAATTAGTTTTAACCATTGGAATGTCAATTTATCAATCAAATACACCATAAAGACATCAATATTTCACTTTTGTTCCTTACACAAGAATTTTTCGCTTTTATTCTTATTGTCCTGGATCTTTAGGCTTTTTATTCTATTTCTCAAGTGTTATGCACACCATCTAGCACTTACATAAGGTGTTGGACAAGAAGAAAAAATCTTGGAGTTGTGCGTAATATTATTTATACAGAATTTATTCATACTTAATGATGTCCAAAAATCTTTCACATAACATCCAACCTTATAAACAAGTCAATTGTCACCAACACCTTTTAGTGATACTCCAACTTTTTCAAAAGTATTTTGTTTTTACAGGAAACAATATTTTTTAAGGATACATATCTTTTGTAAAATACTAAGAATGTGACTGAAATAAGAGAATGATATAAAAATAAAGAATGTTAAAATAATATTGGAAAGAGTTAGTTAACGAGTATGGAAAGAAGAAAGAAAATAATCGAGATCGAGTACATACCGTGTATGAGACAATAATAGGTGGGCTAAACTTTAAACCAAAAACTAATAACAAAGTTTTACAATTCACTAACAATATATATATCATAGACAAACATAATTTATATATGCTATTTGTTTTTCACTTTAATGATAATACGATCTATAAACAATCGAAATACACATATTTTATCATATCCATCAAACATGAAAATTTTTTAAACAATAAGAAATCAAAATAAATTAACATGTAATTCAAAATATTTATGAGTTACCAAAACAATCCAATAGTAGTTTCTGTTGTTAAGTAAATAATAAACTTGTCCAAAGACGGATCGCTTATATGAAGTAATAATATTTCAAATAAAGGCAACAATCAAGTAGTTTATCATGTGCAGAACTCATAATTTGTCCCCCTGAAACAATTGCTTGATAATCAAGTAGTAATTATATTGTATTTTGCTAAGTTATTAGTTATTGTGCCTATAAGTATGCTCTCCAGGCCCGTTTGAGGCACTAGTCATAGAATATTTTTTTAATTCATTACTTAGTAATCCATCAAGAATTAACTTATTCTTACCTCAAACAAGATTATTGTGTTCTCTCCTTTTTTCTTATCACTGCGATTAATGTAGTGGGACCCACAAACTTTAAAATAAAAGTGTTTGGTTGAAAAGTGAAGAATAAGACCTTAATTTTGGTCTTATTCTCCAACCAAATAGATACTTAATATTTTTCACATGACGTATTTAAAAAAGAAACATTTACTTTTTTGAGCCATTTTTCGAATTAAAAAGATGTAAAAACATTATAAAGTATACTCTCTTAGTGTTTTTTCTTTTAAAATTATTTTACTCTTTATCATCAGCATCAATTTTTTTATGATATATAAAATAATTTATAAAGTAACATAAAATGATATTAAGATTTGAGAAATGATATTAAAAGGATACTTATTTAAACATACAATTAAATTATTATTCTTTCCTCATATTTTTCACCTTTATAATTATACACAAGACAAAGCTAAGAGAGTGCCCATGTGTGCAAATGCATCCACTGAAATTCTGAATAATTACTATGTAATGCTAGCCTCTTTATGTGTTATTGTTTTAGCTCAATGGATGGAGTGTTGGCTTGCAAGGGGTGGATTCTTTCATGGACCATGCTTTTAATCTCATTAATTTTCATTTTCCTTTTTAAGATTTATCATCAATAATTTTAATTTTATTATGTTACATATTTGTTCACTTGCCATATCAATATTCATGTATCTTATTGAAAAGGAAATATTCATACATATATTTATTATAATTTAATGATAAACATTATTATTAATCATCATCCTAATTCTCTCTCCAATTAGATAGAAAATAAAATTAATTTCAAATAAATTATTATTTATTTTAATATATATATATATATATATATATATATGTGTGTGTGTGTGTGTTATTTAGTTATATAATAACAATAAAGGATACACATATTTCGGATGAAACCAAGTGAAATAAGTTTTACGTGTCAATTTGTTTCCACCAATATAACTTTGGATTGGTCAATTATTTTTATGTTGTAACATCGATTTCCGAACATCTTCTAACTTATTAAAGATACAAAAAAAAGATGAGAATGACACATCAAACTTGTTTCATATCATCTACTATAGAATTTACACATTTGTCAACAAGTGCTATAATGCGCACTCACTAAAGATAGTTCTTGGCTCCTGCTATTTTTGCTTATACGACTGGATGCGAGAAGTCACGACAAATTTATCGATCTGTCGTTTGAAAGATTAAAGTTCACATGCATGTTGGAAGAAAAAGGGAGAGATTGAGATTCTCGTGAAAAGCTTGGGCTTTTGGTACAAGAATAAGATGAGAATAATCATCTTGTTCTTACTTAACACATAAAATCACCTATTTTTGTTTCAAAAATGAGAACAAAATATTCTTACTATTTGCAAGAACATTTTGTTTGTTCCTCTCTTTTTTTTTAAAAAAAATTTAATTAAATTATTTTCTTAATAATGCATAATTATTTATAATTAATAAATTTGTGTTTGTTAAATTCTACGAGTAAGTATAACAAAATATAACTATAAATATTATTTTTATTATTAATTATTTTTTTATATTATCATAATTATTGGATAATAATATATTATTAAAATATTAATATGACTAATTAACTAGTATTTTCATATATTAGTTAATCAATATATATCATAATTATTTATTAATTTAATATTTGATTAAATAAAAAAATGACTAATTATAAATTATAAGAAATATATTGATTTATGTAATAAAAGTAATTGTAGCAATAAATTTATTATTATTATTTTATTTTAATATAATTAATAAATTAAATAAATATGTAATGTTATTTAATAAAATATATAATAAAAATATTAAATTTATTATCTTATTCTAGTTTCAACCAAACACTATCTAATCTTTATTACTAAAATACCAATTAATCAACCAAACACCTCACTAGAATAACACAAGAATATTTCACTCTTATTCCTTATACAAGAATATCTCACCCTTATTCCTACCCTCCTAATTCCTATACCAAACGGGCCCTAAAAGTGATCATCGTAACTACGTCCACGTGCATGTCATTCTTTAATTAAGTGACATTTATTCACCTTTACAAATGTTACGATCATGCACGTAGAGGAACATAAACATATCATGTTAAATGTTAGTATTAAAAATATAAATATGTATGCCTTTATATATTTTAAATTTATGATTATATTTTTATTCAAATTAAAATGATACTATGGAGTAGAAATTATGAGAAATTATATATGCAGCCCAAAAATAAATGTGATTTCTTTGATTGACCGTACTAGGATTGTTTGTCATTGCCTTAATATTTAATATATAACAATAGTAAGAAGATTGACTATCCATGCGAATGTTTTGGAAGCCTTATATATCTTGTTCTTTGTGTCATTTCCCAAAAGATAGGTATTCATGTGTCTCAAGAAAATGTAGTAACATATTCCTTTTTTTAAGGAGGGGTATATTATAGGATTAGGAAAAGAAGAGAGACAAATAAAATCTAATTAAATTGGTTTACAAAATCCAATTATAACTATTAACTTGGAATCTCTTTATTCAAAGTTGATGATGATGATGATGATGATGATGATGATGATGATGATGATGATGGGTAACCTTGATGGCAATCTTAATTGTCACATTAAATATTACTATTGAAGAGACAGGGTAAATGTGCATCACTTACCAAAACTTCCTTCAAATAAAATTAATGAGACTGTTATTTCATAACACGATACTAATCAAATGGATCTAACTTGATGAAGAAATGTATGCTCTTTAGGAAAAAAATAACTTCTTTCAGGGATACTGTTGTAATAAATTACTAAAAGTGGATAGTACATAAATAAATAAACTAATACAGAAACAAAGGAAAAATGAAAAAAAAATTATGACTGAGAACAAGATGAGGCATAAAGGCACAAACCAAAATTATAGAGATGAAATATACAGTAGGTGTGAGATAGAGAGCATAAGATGAGATAATGTTATTATAATATTATAAAACAATTCTTCCTTTATTATTGTACTTACATAATAAAGTACAGTAGGTGTGAGATAGAGAGCATAAGATGGATTTATTGTACTTACAGATAACTTAATGTCATGAAATTTTATTTAAAAGTCATTCCTTAACTAGCAGTTGGATTGTTTGGGGTAAAATATTTTAGGTAAAAATGAATTTTCTGATTTTCCCGTATTTGGCATTAATGAAAATCTGGTCAATGGAAAATATTTTCTTGTTGACCAAGAACTTGTGTAGAAAGTTGAAAAAATGTTTTCCTAAGAAATATTCTCTTATATTATATATAATTAAAATAATTTAATTTAATTTTGTATCTAGCGAAACAAATATTCTTGGAATTAAGTATATTTATTGAAAATAATTAAGTATATAATAACAATAAAGGATACACGTATTTCGGATGAAAACAAGTGGAATAAATTTTACGTGTTAGTTTGTTTCCACCAATTTTCACTATTATAACCTTGGATTGGTCAATTATTTTTATGTTGTAACATTGATTTCTGAACATCTTCTAACTTATGAAAGATATAAAAAAAAGATGAAAATGACACATCAAACTTGTTTCATATATATGATCTACTATAAAATTTACACATTTGTCAACAAGTACGCATGTTATTTGAAAGATTAAAGTTCACATGCATATTTGGAATAAAAAGAGAAGAGATTGAGATTCTAGATTCGATGAGCTTCTAAAAGCGATCATCATAACTACGTCCACGTGCATGTCATGCTTTAATTAAGTGAAATTTATTCACCTTTACAAATGTTACGATCATGCACGTAGAGGAACATATATAAAAAATATAAACATGTATGCCTTTATATATTTTAAACTTATGATTACCTCTTTGTTCAAATTAAAATGATACTATGGAGTAGAAATTATGAGAAATTAAATATGCAGCCCAAAAATATATGTGATTTCTTGGATTGACAATACTAGGATTGATTGTCATTGCCTTAATATTTAATATTTAACAATAGTAAGAATATTGACTATCCATGCGAATGTTTTGGAAGCCTTATATATCTTGTTCTTGTGTCATTTCCCAAAAGGTAGGTATTCATGTGTCTCAAGAAAATGTGGTAACATATTACCTTTTTTTAAGGAGAGGTGTATTATAGGATTAGGAAAATAATAGAGACATATAAAATCTAATTAAATTGGTTTATAAAATCCAATTGTAACTATTAACTTGGAAACTCTGGATTCAAAGTTGAGATGTGTGGACATCCTTATTCTCAAATATTTCTATTTCTCAAATTGAAAGGATATATTCCAAGATCATTAAGTGCCCCTATTATTTTCTTTTATTTTGTTAGAAATGTACATTTTTTTTAAAAGGAAATATTCATTGATTAAGTACGTAAATAGTTTGAGTACAAAATATTTCGGATGCCCGGAGGAGGGTCATCCTCTCAAAAAATGTCATCTCTGACGTCCAAAAGAGGCTAAGTAGTCCGTCGCTGTGTTAGCGTAACGATTAATGTGTTTACATATAAAATTTGAAAGAGAGTTAATGGACAACCATATGTCTTCAAATATGTTTCTCACGCACTAGGGAGGATCAGCTTTACGTCTAATAATATTGATTGCCGCCTGTGAGTCTGATTCTAGTTGAAGATTTGTGATTCCTAGCCGCCTGCAATGTGAAAGCCCTTGGCAGATGCCCCACGCTTCTGCTTGTAACACCGAATGGAATCTGTGAGCAAATGCACCTGCACAAACGAAAGAGGCATCGACAGATCTACCTAAGTAGCCTTTTCCCCAACCTCATTAGCTCCTATAAATGAACCATCCATGTTCAATATATGTCAAAAACGAGGCAGGGGCACCGACGAAGCCATAGTCTGACTCGATAGGGAAGGTCCCTCAGAATGACTAGGTTGGTGTAACTCATGGAAGCATGCCAAAACCCGTATCCAGATCACAGAGGCAGTTGCATAGTTGGAGCGAAAAACAACATCATTTCTTGGCCCCTAAATCCCCCACAAAGATAAGGCAAATAAGGTTAAGAAAAAGGGTTCAATGTAGGTGCTCCCTACTTAAATAGGGAGCACAATGCTCCCTACATTTTTAACCGTAGGATGTTAGATCTACGGTGGATATTAAATTTTCTCTCTCCTATTTTTTTCTCTCTCCTAAATCAAGTCACCATAGATCTCACATCCTATGGTTGAAAATGTAGGGAGCATGGTGCTCCCTACTTAAGTAGGGAGCACCTTCATTTTTTCCTAAGAAAAAAGATTGATATTCAACATTATGACACTCCTGAATCCATTCACCATCAGCCCATGAGTTAAAAAAGGAAAAATTAGAGCCCAACAATGTATTGAAAAAGATTCCAGACTTGAGCAACATAAGGACAGTAAAAAAAATAAGGGTTCAATGTAGGTGCTCCCTACTTAAATAGGGAGCACCACGCTCCCTACATTTTTAATCGTAGGATGTTAGATCTACGGTGGATATTAAACCTTCTCTCTCCTACTTTTTTTCTCTCTCCTAAATCAAGTCACCATAGATCTCAGATCCTACGGTTTAAAATGTAGGGAGCATGGTGCTCCCTACTTAAGTAGGGAGCACCTCCATTTTTTCCAAAAAATAAATGTTTATTTGTTTTCAATGCACCACAAAAAGCACATCCAAAATTTAAGGAAGTACAAAATCTAGTGAGCAGATCTCTTGTAGGAAAGTCTATTATGAGCCCGCTTCCAAATGCAATGCTGAATTTTTGGGGGAACCTTGATGCTCCATATAACCCTCTAGCCATGTCATCCTGCACATTGTAGTGGAAAAGATGACTTGCTAATAAATTTGTACTCTGATTTGACTGTAGATATACTAGAAGAATTTGGCTCTAGATAAAAATATACATTAATACTCAATGGGTAACTCCTTTCTGCATTAATTAATAAACATATAATTGATTTTCTTTGTTAATTTTACTACAAAGAGAATAGAATATACATATCTACGGTACAATTNTCTCTCTCTCTCTCTCTCTCTCTCTCTCTCTCTCTCTCTCCTTTGATGTTTGAAGAGGGGTCTCTAGTATTGGCTTGATGTTTTTTTCCTTTGTTTTACATCTTAATTTATCAAGAATAAGAGATGGTAAATCCTAAATACAAGGGAAGATTCCACTAGTTTGTATATACTCTTGTCAACAATTTAAGGAGTATATACAGTTTTTTCGCTATTAGAACTGTTAAGATTTACCTATTTTTATTTTTTGGAGTGATTTATATGCCATTTTTTATTTCTGTGATCACTAAAAATGATGTGCGAATGTGGATCTGATTCATGAAATTATTGTGTGAAGAGGGACTGAAATTTTCCTTCTTTTTTTATGCATGTCGAGATTTTCAATTAGATTTTTCATAGATTTCCTTCCGTCAATCTAAATTTGATCTGACTAAACCTATTGATTATTCTGTTTATCATTTTAATTTTTGGGGCTTATTATTATTTTTTCCCCATTTTCAGCAATTATTTTCACTGATAATCAGATCACGTTTTTGCTGTATTATTTTTTATTTTTATGTTAAATGTATATTTTTCCCACTAATTACTATTTTTCTTTTTCATAGTTTTCTCAAACAAGAAAGAGAAGGAACATGGACTCATCAGGCAACAACCAAGCACTGGCTGAAGCAGCTGATGCGTCCTCGGAGATGATCGCGCTGAGACAGACGACGCCGGCGGACGGATCGAAGGTTTTTTTCGATGACGTCATACCTGAAGTATTGTACAGGCTTCCGCCCAAGTATGTCCTGCAATCGAAGCTGGTGTCCAAGTCATGGCACGCCATGGTATCCCAACGCTCCTTCGTGCCCGAACATGCCAAGCTCCGCGACACCGAGCACAACCTGCTGTGTGGCCTCCTGTTCTTCAAGTGGTTGTACTGGGTGTAATGCGTCTTGCTAACCTATTTCGAGGGGTGGACGCCGCTGGATCAACGGGGCGTGACTGAGCATCGGGTCCAGAGGCCGGTGGGACTATAACTGCAGCATGACGAATGCCTGCCGGGGAATGTTGTGCGTCCTCGGCTCCAACAAGGGTTTCCTGATAAACCCGAGCATGGAGGAAGCGGCACGGCCCCCGGACGGCGCCACCCCCAACTACGATTGCTATGATCACACCCCGCCCGCCGGTGGCCTCCTGTATTACGAGTCCACCGGGCGGTACGACGTCATCCGGGTGTTTCGACATGAAAACAGGAGCACCGGGTGCGAGATGCTCACTGTCAGCCACGACGACGTCTTGCGCCCCGTCAAGGACGCGCCATTCCCCGTCTCCGCCAAGGCGCCGCTTGTGTTTGCCGGCGGTGTGATGCTATGACTGATGAATGATTCGCTGGTGAGCGAAAACAAGCTCGATGCTTTCATTGGGTTCGACCCCAAGAAGGAGGCCTTCATCAAAGTCGATTGATGCGTCCTGCCAATTCAATCTTCAATTTCTTATAAAAGACTGAAAAATTCCAGAAAACTTCTTGTAGCAATCACTATGCGGCCCAACACCTCCGCGGCCGTTGTTGACACGTGCGTCGAGATGAGTTCTTCGACAACTCCGCCGCTTCAAAAATATAAGTTCGCTTTCCGATATTTCTCTCTCCAGATCGAACTCCCTTCTCGTCTCCTGTTCTTGCAGGTTTTAGGGTTTGCCGAAGACGATGGATCCGGTGACCATAAGTCACCGCCGACTCCTCCGATGCTTCTCGCCGAAACCTGTCGTGGTCGGATGATCTCTCTGGAAGTCGATGGCGGACACTTGAAGCTAAAACGCAAGGAAAAAGAGAAAAGTAGAGAAGGAAGAAAGATAGAAGAAAGATAGAAGAAGGATGAGGGATTCGAGCTCCCGGAGGCTCCTAGACGCAAAGACGTCTTTTCTTTCTAAAAAACAGAGATAAGTCCTCTTGTACACCCTCCTCTTTTATAGTCTCAGTTTTCTTCCCCCTTCTCTTTCTTACAATTTTTATGACCACTTTTACATGATAAAATCTTCAAATCTCCTCGGCTTTCTTGTTTCCTGTGGCTTTCTCTTGTCGGTTTGCTGTTGTGCTTTCGTGCTTTCTTCGTCTTCTTCGTTTTCTTCCACTGCTGACCCTTGTACTTCCTGCGCTTCTTCTACTGATTCCTTTGTTTTCTTCACTTCTTCTGGTTCTTCTGCTGCTGTTTTTCCGACTTCCTCTCCTGACTCCACTTCTTCTGCTGCTTTCTCGGTTGCTTCTTCTACTGTTTCCGTTGCTTTACTATCTTCTTCTACTGATATTGTTTCCTCTTCCTGAGTTGTATCATTTCCCTCCCCTGTAGAAAAACACACATCGTCCTCGATGTAGAATGTAGGATAAGCACGCCGAAAGGCAGCCAAATCTTCCCAAGTAGCATCTTCAGGGTCTCTTGCTGACCATTGAACGAGAACTTGAGAACAAAATTGATTCTGGCGTTTCACCACTCTAGTAGCCACAATAGCCATAGGAATAGCAATAGGGCCAAGTTAAGTGGAATATTCCGGTAATACTGACTCCGGAGCCATAGAACCATGAGCCAATTTAAGTTTTGAGACATGAAATACCAGATGGATTTTCACTCCTTCCGGTAACTTCAATTTATAAGCTACAGAACCAATACGTTGTATAATCGAAAAAGGTCCATAAAATTTCGGCGACAACTTACCAGATCCTCGCTTAGACAAAGTAATATGTTTATAAGGTTGTAGCTTAACAAAAACTAAGTCGCCCACCTGGAACTCTTTATCAGTGCGATGCTGATTAGCTAACGATTTCATCCTCTGTTGAGCTCTAGATAGATTAAGTTTTAGGAGTCTTAGGATCGTATCCCTGTCTTGCAACTCAGTATCAATGGCCTCATTGTTAGTTTGTCCCCTTATATATCTTGGAATTGTAGGTGGTTTCCTGCCGTAGACAACCTCAAAAGGAGTCAATTGAGAACCTGAGTGTACAACTGTATTAAGAGAGTACTCGGCCCAGGGTAAAAATTTAACCCAAGTAGAAGGCCTACAACATAGATACTGTTGCATGCATCTGTTCATAACCTCAGTCTGCCCATTAGTCTGAGGGTGATATGCTGAACTCATGTGCAATTTAGTAGCACTTAAAGCAAAGAGTTCCTTCCAAAAGGAGCTTAAAAATATAGTATCCCTGTCCGACACAATGGTCCTAGGAAAACCATGTAATTTAACCACCATGTCCACAAATAGCTTGGCCACCTTACTAGTTGTATAATGTGTAGGTAATGGACCAAAATGACAGTATTTAGATAATCTGTCAACCATGTTGAATCTAGGATCCCGAGAATGTTTTGAATGATCACAAATTTGTAAATGAACTCAGCCTGTACTAATGAACTTGTTTGAGCTGATTTCTGTAACAAGATATATTCAAGTTCAGTACAGCGGTCGACCTGAGCTAAAGGAATGGACGACCTCTGCACACGTAATTTTTACATGAAGAACCATATGTGTGCAGTGGGCGTCCTAAGAATATAAACGGTTGACCAGTATCAAGTAGATTGACATGAAGAGGAGAAGCAGAGCATAAA
>LTAE01005837.1:15938-27231 GCA_001647135.1 Pontederia paniculata | reverse complement strand
TTCAATGGATAACTTCACCGAAGCAGCGGTCGATTGGAGCAGAGAAAGCAGACGATCGAGGAGTAGGTGAAGAGTATTGTACTTGCATTAACGACTAGTTTTCTATGAGAGAAATTAGGATGTTTGTGCAAAGTATAAATTGTAATCCCAAGAGTCTTGGAAAGTAACTTTGACAAATTGATTAGCGAACTTGAGAGCTTGAGTGAAAAGCCTTAGTTCCTCCTTCTGAGCATTCGAGTGATGAATCCAGAATAGAAGGAAGTAAAGTGTGCGTTCAAGAGTGAACACATTTTAAGAGGTTGCCTCCTTGCCCTCGTAAGCAAGAAAGGCGAAGAAGTTGTAAGAGAACATTCACCCTTGAAGAAGGAGTTTAGTGATCTCAGAAGGTCTCGATTTCGAGAAGACCAGAACGGAGACGTAGGCTAGGAGTTCGGTCGAACCCCGTCAAAAAACCTGTTTGTGTTTTTGTTTTTCATTCCTGTGCATTTGTTTACTATTTTTAATCTGTGACAATTTCTGCTGCATAAACGAAATATAGTGTAAAAGTTTTAATACACCAATTCTGCCCCCCCTCTTGGTTCCATTCAGATCCTACAGCTCATGCCATGCCCGAAAGATCTTGTTGTGCAAGTGCATGTCAAAATTGACATTCGAGTAGCTCAACCCAGCTTGAATTCGATCGTGTTGGCCATGTTAGGTTAGGTTCTGTTGTGTTGGACCACTTTTCTTTAATTATTTACTATTATGAAGAAAGTCAACAATTTTTTAGCTATAATGAAGTTTCTATTTTATATCATATACATAGATTATACCATAACAATCGAAAGCATCTAAGTAACAATTCCACCCTAATTAGTAACTAAATAATAGTATATTATATTATTATATTAATAATTAGAATATATTATAAAAGAATATGCATGGGTCAAACTTATATTGAAGAGAGGATATGAACTCCAATTGACAAAGCAAGTGAGCACCTTGAGTATAAAAAAACTATTTTGTATTATCTATTTACTAAAAGAAATTATATTATATATATTAAAATAAATTATATTATATATATTAAAACAAATTTGACCGTTCTTGATCAATCTGGCAAAGGCATGCACGTGCTCATTAGGCCCGTGCCAGACTGAAATCCCTTAAGGGTGGCTCGAGTTGGGTCGTGGCTCATGCTCATTGGGTCAGTGCCGGATCAAATCCCTTAAGGATGGCCCAAGCGGGTCACGATGCAGCTCAGGGCGGTTGGCACACCCAACACGTTTATCTGCACTAGTCCGAACTGACCCGATGTTCATCTCTATTTAATTTTTTTTATTAATAGATGTTTCAAGCAAGGTTGTAAGGACCGACTTAGACAACGCCCCAGACAGGTTTTCGATTCAAGTTGGACTGGATAGTAATAAAATAGTGTAATTATAATATATTACACACACACACACACACACACACACACACACACACACACATATATATATATATATATAGAAAAAAATAGAGGTGCTACCTACTTAAGTATGTAACACCATACTACTTATCGTGTCTACCGTAAGATATTAGATCTACGGTGGATATATATAAGATCTTATCTTTGTTAAATAGTTTGTTATAAGTTGTTAGATCTACCATATATCTAACATCCTAGATAAGATAGGTAGTTCGATATTACCAATTTAAGTAGGTAGCACCTCCATTGAACCCATATATATGTATATATAATGAATTTAGTACTTACCAACATGACTAACGTGCAAGAAATTTTCGCAAGATAATTTTCTTATTCTAAAAGATCATAATGCACAACATAACTTTCAAAGTCTATCAAGTCATTGCTCGATAGACAAGCGCGCCGATATCGGACCAGCAGAATAGCGACGCACGCAGGCTGCGTCTTGTGCATGTAGACCACTACATTCCACGACAAAGGTTGCATCGTGCGCGTGCAGACCCTTATGTCGCGAGTGCAGGCTACGTCGTAAGGCATCTGCGCGCACGCAAGCAATGCCGCAGGAGGCCTGAGCATGCGCGAGCGACGCCGCAAGACGTTTGCACGTGTAAAGGGTGTTTGTGCAGGGCACAACCATGTGTGATGTCTAAGCGAGCAGGGGGACCTAGACATCGAAAGTCTTGTTACATGACGAGTCGTGGAGTGGTGTAGTGTTGAATGTCTTACGTGGGCGCTTGGGCGGGCATCAAGGTGGGTGCTCGAATGGGCTCTTCCCTAATGGGGCACGGGGCACCAAAGGGCTATTTGACCCTATTGTAGCCTTTTGCCTTGTTTAATAAAGATTGCATTTGCCAAGCTCATTTCCCAAGGATCCTTGTTGATTTTCGTTGTGCATGTCTCAATAGCTAGATCGATACCCCGCATTGTGACCAAAAAAGATCCAAGATGCCCTCCGCGTAGACAAGGCTTCCGCTTTGGAACCAAACCATCAAAGAGCCCCTTCAGTTCCTTGTGTCCCTTAGTAGAAACATTCACTCAAACACCCATCTTGATGTCCGCCCAAGTGCCTATGCAAGACATTCAACATGACACCTCTCTGTGGTCATATTGTGTCCCAAGACTTCCGCCGCCCATACTCAAAATTCCATCAAAGAGCTTGTCTCGGTGCCCCCTGCTCGCCTAGACGTCGCATGTGGACGTGCGTTGCATAAACACCCCTTGACACGTGAGTGTCGCAGGGCGATTGCACGCTCCTGACGCTATGGGACGCCTGCGTGTGCATGAGCAATGTTGCAAGATGCCTATGCGCGCGTCACAAGGCGCCTGCGCATGTAGGTGCAAAGCGTCACCTCCGCGCTGGAGTAGCCAACTACTATTGCGCCTGCGTAACCACCCGTCCTTATCAAAGAAGAAGAACTAAAGGATAATGTACCATGGAGGAGATCTATTGGCGGTCTGGCATCCACGAACTTATGCCTACGAGCTCCGATTGGCCGCCTGAACAGTCCCCCAAAGTCCACGATCGGCTATTGAATAGGACTTTGGGTATACTACTTTACTATTTACCTTTACTATACTAGTTTTTCTACATTTTTTTCTTAGTGAACCAACAGTTTTATCCAATCGTGGTTCAAAGAAGTTTTTGACCAATTCGAATCGGTCCAAACTGATCAAACCTTTAATCGGGTTCGAGGGTTATGATGAGCCATGCTGTCACCCGGTCGACGGTTAGTCTGACCATCTGGTTACGATCCGGCCTTAACAACACTGGTTTCAAGAAACCTCCAAAAGTATCAAAGGTCGATGATATTTCATTATTATTACATAGGGGTGAAATTGAAACTTAATTTACGCGACCACTATTTAGAAAAGGAAAAAAGAACCACATAATCATATGGTTCTTTTAGCCCCAATTTAGTGTAAACATATTCTTTAAATTCTAATAATAAAATAAATTTTATGACAAGATTAAGTCATTTATAAACCATAAAATTTAGCACCTCAATTTTAACTGGCATTAAATAGAATCTACTATAAAATATAAATGTGCATACAAAATGGTTACGACTCTGATTAATCCGGCAAAAACTTAGATTGTATTTTATAAATTTATAAAGACATCTATAAAGTATATTATTTTTATATTTTAAATATCTTCTAACATATATATATATATATAATTATCTGATTAACATATAAATTATGTAAATACATATTATAATAAAATATATAAAATGCTAACAATGATATCAAATCTTAAAATAGATATTAAAATATGATTGAAAATATTATCAGAATATAAAGTTAATCAAAATGTAGGTTCTTTTTCAAGTTTTTTTTAATTTGTCACTTCATGAGACCCTATTTGGATATGGGAACTAGGGTCAGAACTAGCTCTAGTCAGAACCAACTCCCAAACACCCCTAAAAAAAGTAATCACTTTTGTTGGAACCAACTTTGTTTCCAATTTGAGGTTGGAACCAACTTTATTCTTTTTTTTATAATGATGTAAAATAATTTAAAGTAAATATCTATTACTTATTAATCAATTACATACACTAGTATAAACAAGCATATTATTGTAAGCATATATAATTATAATTATTAATATGTTATTAACATACTTATTTAATTAAAATTTAGTATTTAAGTAATTAAAATAAATGTGATATTTTTAATTAATTTTAATTAAGGTAAATAAATTCTTAAATATATAAGTAATATTAAAATATTACTTATCTATTTAAATTATCAACTCTATCGACATGACTTAACGAAGATTGAAGTCACTAAAAAATTCAAAAAATAACTTTTAATTATAACAACAAACAAATCAGTGAGTTAATATTACTTTTTAAATAATAAATATCATACCATGTAGTATAGTTTTATTATTTTATTAATTAAAATAAATTATTTAACACTAAATTATATCATAATCTTATAATTAAGCCACTTAATTAAAATATTATTACACTAATTTCTATTAGTATATTTAATTAAGATAATTATTTGCAATTAACTTTTTCTTTTTTATTTTAATCTTTTTGCATTGCTCCTTTTACTTAAATTCAAATTTATGTTTCTCCTTTTCAATTTTAAATATTTATAATATCTTAATTATTTGTTGGTAATTTGTTTTTTATTCGTCCTTAATCAAACTACAAAAAAAATTGTATAATACACGATGTTATTATTTGATATATTATATCATTAAATTTTATTATATAATTTAAATGAGTAAATAATAATTAGTATTAATATTAGTATTTTAAAGCAACTTTATATTATTAATTAATTCATTAAGCATATAAAATAAATAAAAATCAATTATCATAAATAATATTTAATTTAATATTTTTTTGATAAATAAAATTATTATTTAATTTTAGAAGCTCATCCAAACATCCATCCAACTATTAATCAACTTTTTAAATTTTTTATCATTATACTTTTTCATTCAAAAGTTAAATTATTTATCTGTTATCGGGGACTAATTTGGTTGGTTTGGGTTCCGAGGGAGAATTTTTCTTACACCCCCCTCTCTACAACTCAAAGTACGCTGCAGCCCATGTTTCGCCTCATTCCACATCTCTGTCGTCGCCGTGGCCGTGGCCGTGACTCGTCGGAGCTCCGACGTTACTGCCTCCGCACCGCCACCACGACTGTGTTGGAGGATAACCAAACAGTAGCGGCGAGTCGCAGTCCGCCCCCAATCCGAGTCGCGCTTACCGAGTCCGCAGGCAGGGGCGTGTTCGCCACCCGAGGAATTGCCACCGGCGAGCTTATACACTCGGCGGAGCCCCTGCTCACCAGTCCCTCACCTTCTCTTATCGGAAAGGTGACGGATTTTTCTTCTCGCCACATAATCTTGGTGATTGTGAATGGTTGCTGTAGCCTAATTGTTTGATAAAATGTCGGTTGTGCTATTACCGCTGTCAGGTCTGCTATTACTGTCTGAGGAGATTGGAAAAGGGAGCGAATGCGACCTCGGATTCAAACGTTTCGTGTTTCTGCAGCGAGCGTTGCAGAGACCGTTCCAAGGTTCTTTCTTTACCGTTTCTTTTTACTTCATTTTAATCATGAAGAGATTGAGAGAAAAAAAGAGACGGCTATAAAGTATGCGGTAGTGACAATGTTAGATGAATAACAAGGTAGAAATGGGAGAATATAGAAATTTGATTATAATGGCACAATAGTGTTAGATACAATTATTTTCATGTGTCTTTTGGCAAGATATATGGGAAGACTATGTTACCACCATCCAGCTGTGCTTTTTCCAATCTGTAACCTACGCCATGGTTATGTTATTTTCCTACTTGAGTTCAGAATCCAGATCTTTCATCTCTAATTCCTTCATAACAAATGTTAAGTACACTTTCCAGGGGATTGAATTAAATCTGTCTAGATATCCATTACAATAATGCTATTGATAAAAGCAACACATCTGTTTCCTATAGGTTATAGTTAAATTCTTTGATTAAGTTGATTTAAGAATGATATAAAATTACAACAGTAACATGCATGTATTGAAATATCTAAGATAACAGTAGTTATTTCTTCTTAAATAGTCTTTGAAATGTAAGAAGAATAACCAAACATAAACATATTGTGAAGAACCCCGTAATGACTTCATTAACCAAAGACTAGTGTCTCCTTATTTATAGTAAAGGTAAGCAATACAAGGGAAGGGAATATGCAGGAATATTGTTCCAGAATATTTCAAGGAGAAAAAAAAGGAAACTAGTAATTACTAATAATTACCAGAATACACTAATAATTATGAAGATACACAAATAATATTTCCTTTAATACATATAATAGAAGGGTTTTTCTCCTCAAAAAAAATATAGAAGGGTTTTAGAAGAAGAAAGGAACATCAACAGTTATAGAAGAACTAATAAGAGATAATGGCCAGGGAAAGGGGCAAAAGAAAGAAGACAATTTACTGTGTCGAAATGCCTTATCACATCTTTCCAGTTCCTATACCATGTATTAATCTGAGAATATGCAAAAGGGGTTGTTTTTCCTCTTGCTGATGAAGAAATTAAGAGCTTACTTTTTCTATTAAAAAAAGGATGACTACAAGACATGGGCAATCAAGAAATTAAGAGTTACTCGTCAATATACTCTTTAATATCCTTCTTTCTTTGGTTATCTTCACAATAGGATGAAAAAGTGCAGACCATTGTTGTGTCTCTCTAACTTCTTTCCATTCACAAATTTAGAAATGCACAAGAGAAAAAAAACTCTTGGCTGGTGTTTTAACTGAAAAGTAGTTCCATTTAAAAAAAAATGGTGAAAGGAGTTGGGAGTACCAAATCGGTTCAGTAAGATCTCAATTTTTGAAGTCAAATTTTCATAAGTCAAACAATAAGGATGTCATTTACATCTTTTCTTCTTTTTGGGCATGTATCATCTTTGCTTCAACCAAGAAAATTAGCATTAGATACTGCAAGTAACTTATTTCTGCATTATTTGTAGTATGTCAGAAGTTCAAGCTATATATACAAATTGACAGTACTATTTGATAGGTGAAATGGGGCAAAGCCAACTTCTTCAACATTTACTTGCTCTTTCGATAAAGATATATTTATAAATAGTAATCTTAAAAAAAATTATATAAGCAGTAGTTTTCAAATTTAGTTAGTTTCATCAATCCGAAGAGTCACCAAGAATGATTGAGTGGCTTTGGAAGATGTGCAAAACTGACCCCAAAGTCCATGTAATGCTTGTTTTGATTGATTTTTTTTTCTCTTTACATTGTTCTGGTTGCTGTGAAAGACTTAATTGAAGCAACGCCTTTGTACTCGCTTTTGATTTGTTAGTTTAATATACTGCAAAAAATAACTGAAGTTTAAGTCATGTGTTTAGTGACAACAAACATTTAATATCATATTATTTAGCTTTCCTCCATACCTGTTCTGAAATTTCCTGCTTAATTTCTTTCGCCAAACAGAAATAAGTGTTGGATATTTTTTAAAAATTTATGTTGCAATTTTTGGGCAACTTATATTTATGGTGAATATTTTTCTTTCAGGTGTTCAACGAGATTGAGAAAAGGGTAGATTGGTCATCATATGATGAACATTGCAGGTATGAGAATTTCCATGGAAATGATAGGCTAATATCAGTTCTGTTTTTTTTGGATACCCACTCGGGGCCCCCGCTGTCCAGGGCTATTAGCACCTGACTAATCCGAAGTCGATTAAAGAGCAGAACGATATTCCTCTGGCCAAAAGGCTATATCAATTCTTGATGTTAATCTCATATCACCTTATGCTTTTTCTTGTTGAACCTATACCCACCACTTTTCTAAGCTTATTCCACCATTGTGTGGAAGTTGTAGTAGATCTGTGGATAACATATGTAGGTACTGTTATTTGATCATGCATACATCATAGATGTGTGATGCAGAACAAGCCCCAATTATTTATTATGAGCGCAAACGACGGAAGACTTAGTTATGGGCTTGAGTCCATTAGTTTATTTCATATTAGTTTTCCTTTTCTTAGTTCTACGAGTAGTCTATTTTCTTTCTTAGTTTGATTAGTAGTCTATTTTCCTTTTCTTAGTTGGATTAGTTTCCTTATGTTGGTAAATCAAGATGCCTGAAACTCTATAAAAGCCCTTGACTGGTTGTTAAAGAGACACCTTTTTTGCTGATTAATAGATTTCTTCTTAATGTAACTCTAAGTACCTTTAAGCTTTAATTAAGCAGAAATCTTATTAATCAGCAAAAAGGTGTCTCTTTAACAACCAGTCAGGGCTTTTATAGGGTTTCAAGCACCTTGAAACATAAGGAAACTAATCCAACTAAGAAAAGGAAAATAGACTACTAATCAAACTAAGAAAAGAAAATAAACTACTAATAGAACTAAGAAAAGGAAAACTAATATGAAATAAACTAATGGATTCAAGCCCATAACTAAGTCTTCCGTTGTCTGCGCTCATAGTAAATAAATCGGACTAGTTCTGCATCAATGTGTTAGCAGCTGCAATGGTTCATCACAGCTGTCATATGAAGTGCATGAATTGATTAAGAACTTTAGGTTTGTCAAATACCATGTTGATCTTGTGTTGCATAGGCCCTTAATTGAGTACAAATGGTAATTTAATGGGGACATTAAATACTTTGCATATAATAATTCTAGTATTGATTATATTTGTGATGTAGAACAAGAACAACTTATGGGCCTTCTACCTATAATCATTAGTCTTTAGTTATGAGTCTTTAGCATAAGCTCTTCAGTTTAAGCCTTTTGATTAGTTTTCCTTTTGATTGTATTACAACTAATTCTTTGATGAATGAATATTTACCTTTAGTTTATTTTGCGGATAACTTAAATTAGGTTTAGGTGGATAATTTAATTAAGGTTTAGTAATAGTTTTAACTTAATATATCTCCATCAATGTGGTATCAGAACCTAGTTATTTGATCAATATTAAATGGTCGTGATCCTCCCTCCTCTCCAAGCCCTATATTTTTCCAGCTACACGAAAAAGTTTGATTCAAATTACATGGTCCAGATCTATCCTCCAACTTTCCCACCACTGCTCTGCTCCATGCTGCCACACTCCACCAACTGTTGCCCTTGTCAACATCACCATCCTCTTTCAGGTTCACTTCTTCATCACTGCCCAGCATGCTGCCACCGCTTCTCGATTGCTCATGCCATCACCTTCGCCCTCTGTTGTCCCGCAGCATCTATTGCTGCTCCGAATAGCTGCTGGCCACAATGAAGCCTCATCTTGCTGACATTCGCCTTTGCCCCTCTGTTAGAAGATCTTCCTTGTTGTGTGCCCCCGCTTTGTCAAATCCTTTGACACATTGCTGCTTCCCAACCACCACTGCCGCAGCCATGCAACGCCTCGGCAACTGCCCACCACCCAGATCTAGTATTTATATCAATACAATTTAGAGTCATTAAACATTCTATTTGCTTTCTAACATATAGACTCCTTATGTTCCGTAATATTTTATTTATTACAAAATACTATATATTAGATATATAACTCTATATATATTTATAATACAGATCAATGTTATATATATATATATATATATATATATGAAGCTGGACACTTTCATTCAATCTTATATATACTAAAAGCCAAACTTTAAGGACCTCTTTCCTTCAAGTATGCAATCTAAGAATTTTTGAGTTTTGTAAAATTTTTGAATTATTATTCTTAGAAATTGATTTATTGTCTTCTTTAAGCTTTTTAAATGCATGCATTAATTATTGGTTTAATATTAATTATGAGAAAAATGTCTAACTTTTCAAATTACTACAAAATTGTGGATATATATTGCTATATTTTTCGCTCAAATTCATGCTTTGACATTTATTATGAGAAAGATGGTTGATTTTTCAAATTTATTTATTTATACATAAATTAATGCTAGAATTAACTCATTCTTGAGACGTGTACTCTTATTATTCTCCTTTTTTTTCTTATGGTTACTTAGTTTAGTAAATAAATATACTCAATTCATTGTTTTTATTTTCATCCACCTTCTCGCGCTTCCTCTTTTTTTTTAATTGTCAACACCTACTCGTTCTGTTGTCCCACTCTTTCACCTAATTTATCATTCTGAAGTCCCAAAAAAGAAAAAAAAATGGATAAATAAAATGATAGAAAGAATGGAGAAATTGAAATATTTACAGGAGAAAACAATTTAAGAATGCACCCCATGAGAAAACAAAGAAGAGGTGTTGCTGCACTCTGGCGATGGAGAAAATGATGTTAGTATGCCATTAGGAAATAAGTGAAGAAGGGTTATTACTTTCACACAAGGAGGGTGTCATTGATGTCGAGCATAACGAAGAAGGGCCGTCCATATATTTTTTTTTTAGAAAGCTATTTATTTCCTTTAAAAACTTCCATTCTCTTATAAAAAAGTCTTCATTTATGTAGCTTTTCTTCCGGTGGTTTTTTGGTCTCATTGTATTATTTCCTTCTGTCCAATGTTTTTTTCATTATTTTATTTTCTTTGATCTGGCGGTTTGATTAAACCATCCAGTTTTCCAGGTTTAACTAAAATTTTGACTGGTTTAGATCAGTTGATCCAATCCAATTGTGTTGCCAGTTTCAACCTCGAACCAAGACAAAAAAAAAGGAGGCCATTTCACTTAGACCAGCCGGTGCGGCTATGACAACCCTGGAATAAAGTTCTGAAGAACGTGTTCTAAGTAACAAAGAATTCCAAATAACAAAGAAACCTAAATAAAAAAAAACTAATTAAAAGGTAAATTAAAGGACTAAGCTCACATTAAAGGTACATAGCTAAATGGAAGACCACCAATAAACTTAGCTGTCCTACATCAAATGCTTTGTGGTTCTAGATTTTAATTAAAACCTATACAAAAGAAAAGAGATAAACCCAATTATCACCCTGATGAATAGTCCAATAGGTAAAGAATGAGTAAATTACACGAAAGGTCATCCAACTTTCACACATTCCCGTTTCGGTCACTAACTTCACTTTGTAAGAGGATGGTCATCCAACTTGAAAATCTTTTCACGTGCGGTCATTCTTCCCGGCTACGGTCAGTTTCTAGGTTAAAATGCTTATGTGGTTGACACCTATATTTTCTCTCTCTCCACCACATCATCTCCTATATGGAAAAAAGAATTAATAAAATAATAAAATTCTAAAAAAATAATAATCTCTCCAACGAGTAGAGAGAGGGACGGTCTCCTCTCTCGCCCGCGACGAGGGAAAAGGAGGAGGGGTGTCTCCCTTGCCGGCGACGATGGAGAGGATGCTCCCTCCTCCCTTTCTCTGCACGAGGAGAGAGAGAGAGAGAGAGAGAGAGAGAGAGAGAGAGAGAGAGA
>LTAE01005837.1:0-15443 GCA_001647135.1 Pontederia paniculata | reverse complement strand
TTAGTTGAAATCAGGGAATGCACTTCTAATACCAATTCACATAAAACACAGAAAATAACTCATGCTTTATGGAGATAAATTTGTTGCTAAATACCCTTATGAGTTTCAGCTTTGGGAAATACAATGAGTGGTCAACTCAGCAAAAGAAACACAACCCAAACATATTTATTTAATAAAGCAATCGTTACAAATCACATGAACATAGATAACTGAGAAATGAGCCTATGTTTCATTTCAAGAGAAACATACAACACGAAAGAAAACAACCTTCCAACATCTCGATGAAATATAACTGCTGAAACACATCTCTCAGGCAGCAAAGCACAATAAGTTCAAATCTGATTACACAAAATAAGGAAATAATACCTTTGAGCTCCTTCTGGATAGCAAACAACAGAAATAGAAAACTTTGCAGCATTACAGAGTAACATAGCTGTTGAGAAACATTTCCATCATTAACACATTCGTAAATCAGATTTAAAATCTATAAAAGAAACTGTCATTCTATAAAAGAAATGTCTCATCATCACACACAAGTATCATCCTAGACTACTACCATCCTTAGGAAACAAAAGGTTTAGTTACACATTTCAGAGTTCAAAGTTACAGACAATTGAATGTTCTGCAGCGAATACATGACTCAGAATATCAAGATTACAAGATAAGAAAGGGAGAGACAAACTGCAGCTTCTCAGCAACAGTCTTTCTTCTTCCAAGTCGGAATTCACCAAAGCAGGTGGGAACCTTCCTCCACCTTGATTCCAATGTCCAGCTCCCTTCTTCAAACCCTAATGCAGCTTCAGAAATCGGAACCCGAACTGGAGAGTGTGAGAGCCCCCTTCATCAGCAGCTTTTTGTCTTCTTATAGTCCTCTTTGGGACCTTTTGATTCTTCCTTTGCTTCTTGCCACCTGTCCCATCCAAAAGAATCTTTTGATTTAGCTTCAAAAAGGTGGGAGGCTTGGACAGGCGGCAGCTTCTGCGGCAACAACCCAAAAAGCAGCAGATGCAGCCAAAATGGAAATCTGACAGCTCCAAAAGTTCTTGTGCTAAAGACAAAACAACAACCAACATTTCATGCATTAATTTCTAATGAGCAATTAAATCAGATGTGTTTCTCATAAAGTGATTCAATAAAGGGGATTAGTTCAGCAATTAATTGGTGGATCAAAATGGGATAAAGAGAGCTGGAAATTAATCTATATGTGCATATATTTCGATATAAATCTCTACATGTCAGCTATACAAATAGTTTGGAAAAATGAGGTGATAAACATAAGGGAATATGCATTTAAGCTGAAGCAGAAAATTGAAGTGTTTTAGTACAAAATCATCTATATAAAAACTACTTATCATCCAGCGAGCTCATGCTTGTACAAAAACGCTCGTCCCCGAGATCCTTTGGAATAGAGCTGGGTGAGCTCCTGTGCACTCGCGAAAGAGCTTTCCAACGAGCTCTTATGCGTGTGTGTTAATGAGCTCGATATTGAGCTCCTAGACACGCATTGCATAGGTCGACGATGAGCTCTTACACGCGCACAACAGAAAGAGCTCGACGGGAGCTCATGCATTCATGCGAAAGGGCTTGACGCCGAGCTCTTGCGTGCGCGAAAAAGCTTACCGGCGACCTCTAGCATGCACGCGTTGTAGAGCTCATCGATGTGCTGCGTGCGTTGCTGAGCTCGTCGACAAGCTCCTTCGCGTGCGTTTCAGAGCGAAATCCTATGCACACGCAACAGATCGCCTCATGCGAGCTCCATCTCTCGCGCGTTGCAAAGCTCGACAATGAGAACTTGTGCGCATTGCAGAGCTCGTCAACAAACTCCTGCATAGGCACAATAGAAAGAGCTCCTGCATTGCGCGAAAGAGATCGTTTGGAAACTCCAGCACGTGCAGGTTGCAGAGCTCCTCGACAAGCTCCTGTGAGCGCGTTGCAGAGCTCCCCGGCGAGCTCGAGCGCTCGTGAGCCAGTGAACTCCTCCCTCTCTCCAACGAGCTCCAGGCGACGAGGGGGAAGGAGGAGGGCAACGCCCCCCTCCCTCGTCTTGCCCCGAGGTGACGATTTTTTTACCACGTAGGAAAGAAATGTGTGAGTGGAGGAGAGAGAAATGCATGAGTGGTCACCACATATGCTGAGCAACCTGGAACCCGGCGGTAGCTGGTCAGCATGACCGAGCGTGAAAAAAATCTTACGTTGGATGACCGTCCTATTACGAAGTGAGGTTTAGTGACCGCAATGAGAACACATAAAAGTTGGATGACCATTTGTGTAATTTACTCGGTAATGAGCGGAAAGCATCCTATACTATAGGATTGAAATACTCTTTCTGCTATCTAAACTGTTAAACCATATTCTAGAATCTAGTGGATAGTTTCTCTCAAAAAAATAATCTAGTGGATAGTACGACCACAGTGCAGTATATAATTCAATTCCTAGGGAACCAGAACTGTCATGTTGTCTTAATGGGTAATCATTCCACTTGGCTATCTGGTTTCATTGTATCATAGACATATGTTGTATTGTTGTGTAGGTTCGAGATGTCCTCTTGATTACAATTGACCTCAAGCATGCCTATATGGTAAACCATGCTAAGATTTCCCGTTAAAAAAGGACCTTGCTAAGATTCAGATAATATGCAATTATCACATTTTGTTAGCAGAACGGTCACAATTAGTTATGTGATTTAGGATGATGTTGATATTTGAGTTTGTTACTGCAATTCAATACTAATTTGTAGCAAATGATCATTCATAGTATGTCTACAAGGTAATTACAGTCGATTTCTCATTTTTGCTTTTACTGAAGTATGAGAGGATTGAAATATCCTTTAATGGTAAAGCGGCTGGCATGTATGGTCATATCAGGAGCAGCACCTGCAAACAGTATTGATATACTCCAACCAGCTATCCTACATCCTGAATCACTTTCTGAGGTGAAAATGCCACTTTGAATTTATAATGCAGAAATTATTTCCATTTAAAATCTCAGCCATATCCATATGTGCAATACATATTGTTCTTGTTAGTTACTAGCACGATAAAGGCTTTTTGGACATATCTAAGTGTCAAGCCGAAAGATGGAATCCAAAAGTTTCCAATACATATTTATATTATCGTTCTCTTATTTTTTAAGTGTTTTGTACGCAGCATGGTACAAATCCCACACTGTACTTAGCTGCCACTTGACATTACTTTGTTCATGGAGTTAACCTCGTTTACATTTAGTTCTAGGTAGTAGGTAGATATTCTACTTCTCCAAAAGTTTTAATATTTTATTTCTCATTCTTCTTTTTTATTTTATAATTAACAATTCTTTTAATTTAGATGGAAGATGAATGGCAGTTGCTGAAGGGTGCATTTGTAAAGGGGAATTTTAAAGATCACATGATCGCATGTATCCTTTGATTTGTAGATGGTGCATAGCTGTATTGGTTGTCTTTATGGTTCAGAATGATATTTCCTTGATAGACTAGTTCTCAGCAAACAATGGTATGTCAATGTGCTGGCAAGAATTCGCATAAATGCTTTCCGTGTTGAATTGGTTGCAACATGTTATGAGGAATTATTTACATCAGCAGCTTCCTTGGTTCAAGCTGATTCTGCTGTTGGTAATGCAATTTATATGCTTCCATCATTCTACAATCATGACTGTGGTAAGTGCCCATTGGTTACTGCCTTCTACTGATAATATTGATGTTTTCTGCTGGCTCTGATGTTTGTTCTTTGACCTCTGGGAAATCCTTGGAGGACAGGGATCTTATAATTTTCTGATTTGCACTATCTTGATAAATTTGTTTCATGGCACATTGTTTAGATTAAGCATGCAATCCCTTGTACATAAAAATGATTGTTGCTTTTATTGTTTGTGAATGCCTTGTACCTATATGTGGAAATGATAATTTTTAGAAAAAGTGTTGGTACCCATTGATTAGACTTCAGGTAAAGTGTGATTCTCACTGTGAAACTAATATGGATGAAGAATTTAAGAATGATTCTCCAGTTCCCTTGCTGGGAAAGTGTTCTTGATGTCTTAAAAAGGAAAAAGAAAATGTATCAGAAAGATTGTATTTTTTCCTGTTATTGAGCTCCTTGTCAAGTACCTCTACTCTATACATTGTTTTATCTAGAAGTTAAAAACAAGATTATCATTGCTTAGTAGATGCCTGCTTCCAGAATAAAGGTTGACCCTGCCATTGAATAAAGGCAAAATCCTAATTTTCTGAACTAATTACAAAATTATATCCTCTTAAAGACGCAGGGTGTTCATAATGATGATGTGGTGAAGGAAAATAAATAAAATCTACAAAAGGTGATGGTGGTTCTGTATGTGCGGGCCGTGTGGAAAGAGAGGAAAAAAACTGAAACGGGAATTGGAAGTGACCAGTTACACGGAAAATAAGAAAACAGATAAATGATTATGATGGAGATGATATTGGATGCAACATAAAGTGAGGAAACAAAAACTAGAGAGATGTGCTATATTTTCTTTAATGTTTGGAAAACGATTGAAAAAACAAACCTGAGAAAACAAAAAATAATAATTTGGTGTTACGGATGATAATAGATGGGTTGTAGGGAGGTTAGTACTGAAAGGAAGAGCTAAATATCTTCGAATGTTATGAATTCGGAGAATACTGAGAAATATCACTTCACAAAAGATTTTTAACTTCAATTAAATAATGATTGATGATCTATCATTCAACGGTTAAACCATATTTATAACCGTCACAACTAAACTAAAAATTAATGTAAATAAAACATAAAATCTGTACTAACTTCAACTCAACTAAAACCTCCTGATGACCCACAACTATTTGTCCTACATCATCTAGTTATCTTTTTTTGAAGAAGCTATCATATGTAGGACTTAAAGTTACTTTTTGCTCTCTCTAGTTTTAATTTTAAATTTCTAATTTTTCCATCTTTGAGCTTTTTTTATACTTTGAATGTGTAGATGCAGATCAGACCACTACTTTTTCTTTTCCTCTTTATTTTAGCAATTAGATAAAAATGTTAAAGAAAAATCTGATAATATAGTGTATATATTAAGAAAGTTGACCTTTTAGTAGATTTGGCATGAAAAGTAAAATTATCTTAGCATTGATAAACCTTGGCACTAGAAATTCACGTCTTCTTTGAGGGAAAGCTGACCTGCTGGACTTGATTCTAATGTTTCTTAATGTTAAATCAAGATAACTCATTTTTCAGATCCAAGTGTACATATAATCTGGATTGACAGTGCAAATGCGAAGTTGAAGGCCCTTCGTGACATTGAAGAAGGTCTCAACATGCATTGACTATAAATTTGTCTTCTGTAAGTAGTAAGAGGAAAAAGGTAAATGGAGTTTCTGATAGTTTCTTTTGACTTCTTTTGGTGTCAGGCGAAGAGCTGCGCATTTGCTACATAGATGCCAGTATGGTTTTTGAAGTTCGTCAAAAGATTCTATCAGAAGGATTTGGTTTTCATTGTCATTGTCCTCGATGCTTATCCCAAGCGTAGGAAGCAGGTTTCCTATGCTCTCAGTGTCACTTTTCACATGAAGAATGAAGTAGAAATACATTGGAAAAAATATTGGTCTTTGTTTTGTGGTGTACTTTTGTCTGTTGATTAAGCTTGTAGTTAGCTAGTGTGTTGTTAATTGTTGAATAATAGTTAATGTGGATAAATTTTAGATTAATTATCCTTTCATAACACCCATGGAGTGGGAGGTGAGATTTATTACCTCCAATATTTGAGTGCCATTTTATTACCTTGTCCATGGTCACAAAATATAGATTTTCTAAGTGAATTACACGTTCACCCTGGTTCCGCACATTGTTCTGCTGTTATGTTAACATATATAGGTTTTATTAGATCTAGTGAGGTATGTATGAATTTACAACATTATCTTGTGATTTTGGACAGAATATGCCATTGTCATCACTTGGGTGAGGCGTTCTCTTATCTCAGACGATTGTATCATTTCGTCAGTTTAAACCTTTTTTCATCTCAGTTGGCGCCCAGACTTCTTTATTTTGAATTTACACGTTCATTTTTTTTACATGTGGGTAATACCTGAGTATATCTCCATGATTGAATTTACACTGACCTCTCTTGCAATCTTGATTGAACGAGAAAAGAATTTTTTTTTTACGAAGCCCATACATTTTTTTTCTCGCGTTCTTATTTTGCTTAACTTTGTTTCATCTTCCATTTTGTTCATGTTCAGAAACCCTTTTATAAAAACGTCTCTACTCTCTTTGGCTTTCATGTGACCACTTCCTACCAACAGCCAGAAGAGAGGTGGTCGAGGGGAGGTACTAGCTTTGGATGCAAAACAAGACGAAAAGGGTGGACCTTGGGTCATTTATTGATTCTCATAATTATAATGGTAATGCTCTCAAATTCATATCCTTGGAGACGCTGACATAACTTTCTTTATTTGACTTTGATCAAAAGATTGGTTAACAACATGTGGAAGCAATAATTTTAAAATAAACTTTTATAAATGAGTCTAGTCAAAATAAAATAATATATTGCATTATTCTAACAATAAAAAGAAATAACTACGAGTGATACTAGACTCCTATCATGTCTAAGTCTTTATATTAGGAACACATGTATCATCATGTCTATCATCTATCAATTGTGTTAATCGCTCATAAGATCAAAAGCAGGGAAGACAATTCTTTCATAAGCGATGAAGCTCACTATGTAAAAAAAATAATAGAAAAAACATATGTAAAGACATGTAAAGAAATTAAGATCAATATAATCCTTCTGTTTAACAATACTTGTTCAGCTTTACCTTTTCACCTTTTTATTACCTCATTTTCTGTTATAACAATATAAAAAATCGATTCAATTGCAAGAACTTCAATTGCACTGTTATGATACAATGCTCAATATTCTCTATTCAGTAAGTTCAAGTTCAATTCAATATTTCACTTAGGTGTAATTTCTCATTTTATAATTGTTCTAAGTTGTTCAATTATAACAATCAATCAATTTGTGAGCCCTTAACAATCATGTAGGTCATTAGTTCTACCCCAAGTGCCCATGAATGCTAGCTAGATATGAAATTCAATACTTGGTATCAATTGTTCTTGAAGGGAATCTTTTAATCCATCATCCCTGAAGGAACTCAATAACCCTCGAAGGAGTCCAATAACTCCACATGTGGAGTCTCATTCACCGGAAACCAAGTCATCCTCTTCATGTCCAATTCAATCACATGTAACAATCCTTTTTAGATCCTATTATCCTGCAAATCTAAGTTTAAACTTCATACAACAATTAATAACAATAATTCGATACATCACATATAACCAAAATTCATTAATCAACTTTTCTGGTGATAGGAACATGACCCATGTCCGCAAAGACATAGTCTGTTTCTTAGCCCGACACGACCCATGTCGAGTGCGAACACGATCCGTGACGTTTGTTCGATTTAGATTTCCTACAATTCAATATGTTTCAACTTCGGGTGCAACCATGTTAGGTCAACACGGTCGCATTTTGGTTCAATTCTGAACGGGTCGATGACGAGGTCCACGTCAAATGACGCGGATGACGTTGTCGGTGTTATGTAGAACATGGGCAGTGTTATTGTTACACAAGACCAGTTTTCGGGCGTGTGTATCCCTCGAGCGATCTGTCGACATTGATGAACACGACCCACGTCAAGGTGTGACATGGTTCATGTCCGATCTCCGACGCAACGACAGCGTGGTGGTGCTGTCTTCACACGATTTGTGTCATGGTGTGACGTGACCCGTGACTATTCTATCGTGATCCTCTGACACGCCCGCATCTAGCGACCATGATGCAACCCGTGACTATTCTACCATGTTCTTGGGACATTACCTGCATCTGGCAAACGCGATCGTTCACGAGAGAGAATGAGGTCTATGTCCATCGTGACACGGTCCATTTTCCACCCCTTTCTCATATATGCGATAAATTTATCATTTAATCCTCCTTAATTGCATACCTTCTTTTGCAGTTAATTAATCTTTCTTTACATTCGTGCCTTGGTCTTCTCCTCAAGTATGGCCTCTTCTGCTTCGGATTAGAAAAAGAAAGAGAGAAAGAGAGAGAATTCATATGAGAGCATCCCTCCTCCTAACCTCCTTTTATAGGGATTTACTCAAAGTTAATCTAAGTCCAACTTTATTTCATCTTTATCTTTATCTGTCCCGAATAAGCTTAGGTAATTACTATTATACTTTATCTCGGGTTATTAAACAATATCTTTTAATCTAAGTTGGATAAGGTTCGGATGAGCGCAACACGGCCCATGATCCTTCAGAATACAGCCCGCGTCCCTTATTGCAACGTGGTCCATGTCCTACTCGGACATGGTTTGTTTTCCTCGACACGGTGTTCTTCATAGACACGCCTCGTATTTAGTTGTTTCTTACTCACTCAAACTTTGTTTCATCTCTATGCGCAACACGATCAATGTCCGGATCGGACATGGTCCGTGTTGGATCTTTCATCATTCTTTTTCTTATTATTTTAATCCTGTGAGTTTGTCGGATGTTACAATAATATTGATATTCTTGTTAAGTTTCCTTTTAGGGGAGATTCAACTATTCTTTTTATCTGATTATGAATAAAAGTAGACTAATCGAAGTAGATCAAGGGAATAATCCATCGAGGAATGACGTTTCTAGTTATGATTTTCTACCACTGAAACGTAATTTTGCCAATGGAATATCTTCTAGTCCTTCAAAGCTTCTAAATCTACTCGGACGTAATCCTTTGAATATCAATTTTCGAAAGGATACCGAACCATCTTGTTAGAGTCTTGAGTAGAAATGCAAGTCTTCTATATCTTGTTTCCAAGGCAACAAAATAGTTACACGCAGTTCGACATTTAAGTCGTCATATACATTTGAAAATTATGTCATAAAGACTCACCAAAAGAAAAAAAAAACTCATAACTAGATTTGGCAAGTGGAACTTGTTGGATATAAAACTTGTTGCCTCTGATATTGCTGGAATTCCGAACGAGATAAATGTATGACATTATAAAGTTTTGTAGAATGAACTTGAATGAGATAAAATTTGTAATAATGTATGCTAAATCTTGAAGAGTCTACTTTCAAACTGAAAGAATTAAATCTGCCGAAGTGAATAATTGACTTACCCTTTCACAAAAAAGTTCTAGTTACTGTAAATTATCTTCATAGTTATATCTTGTTTATGTTTGAGACCATTTTGGTCAAAACCTGTTATACTTGGTATATGTCTAGTTCAACCGATGGTATAATTGTACTTTGACGAAAAGTTTAACATAAACAATTTATAGTCTCTTCACATTCTTTCAACTAATATATGCATACTATATTCAAAATTCGCTAGAATTCTTAAGAAAATTATTCTTGAAATGTTCTGAAAATTTTCTATTTTTCTGTACATAATATGTCCATATATTATTTTTTAAATTTTGTGCATGAAAAGGGCTTGCAACCGAAAATATATGTCGTAAATTCTTGAAAATGATAAAATTCATCGGAAAATATTCCGGATTTTTTTATCACAAATTTCCTAATTTTCTGAACATTATATGTGCATATATGAATTTTTCATTAAAATAAAAGTAATGGCATGAAAACGTCTTTTGCAGCTAAACAATATGCACGCAGCTATAAAAGATGATAGAATCCTTCAGAAAATTGTTCTGAATTTTTTTACGAAGTTCCTAATTTTCTGGACCTTTTATGTGAATTTTCCATGAAAATTCTAATGATTGCATAATTACGGTCTTTTGCAATTAAAAATATATGCAGTATATTCTCAAAATGACAGAAGGCATGAGAAAATTATTCCGGATTCTTTTACAGAATTTCTTAATTTCCTGGACATAATATGAATTCTCCAATAAATAAATGTGACTTGCCAACAAAAAAAGAACAATGTGCACAAACATTTTCAAAAAAATAATAGAGGACATCAGAAGATTATCCGGGAAATTTTTACTTTATGCAGCACAAAAAAATTTCTATCTTTTTCTTCTTTTTTTTCCAATATTCTAGTAATCTTTCAAAAAAATTAAAGATAAACATCCCTTGGGCTGTTTCTCAGCAGGCCTGTGAAATAATGCTCCACTCCTTTTTCTCTTTCTTTTATGCATTAAATACATAAACAAAAAAAAGTCATAAATTTGGCAAAAGAATACTACTAGGTAAAAATTCAGAAATTGTATCATGACATTTGGGATGACAAAGACATCGCCCCTCGGTTGTGGGCATAAAATCGAGATGCGGAAGGCAAAAATATCACACAAACAAGGGTTCAAAGAAATTCTATTCAAGCTCATATATATATCATAATACAATTTCTGACATGAAATATAATGAATAAATATTAGAGTAAGAAATATCTCTTTTGGCGAAATTGAGGAAAAGCGTCACCGAGGCCTTGTGTCCAACACCTGATGTGTGCCCTTGTAGCTCATGACTGGAGATCGAAATTGTTGTTAATTCTCAAACAAGTTCGGAGTTCCTACTTATAAATTAAATAATTTAATTTAATAATAAAATGTATAAAAGTTAAAAAATATAAAAGAGATCTACATAATGAAAAAAGATTCTGATGAGAAGGAAGAAATTACGGAACAATGGACAATATCATTATAACAAGAATGAAAGACAATATCTTTTGAATTCACCCGAACTCAAAATAAAAAATAATTCTAAAAAATACTAAGATAATTAGCAAACATAATATTATTTAATTACGACAATATTATATTATTGTAATATTAAGAAATCTTAAAATATTTTTTCCCAATTTTACTTTTTTTATTCTTTACTCTTAAAAAAAAATATCTTTCAAAAGTCCTTTCTCTCTTGCCGCTCCACTCCACTACCAAAAGAGAGAACATCTCCCTTCTTCTAATGGATCTCAATAAAGCTTTTCCTTCTAGACTTCAAAAGAAAAATATATTTTTTTCTCTTTTTTCATACATCTCAATCACACACCTCCATAAAAGAGTCTAAAAAAAATTATTCCTTCCGGCTAACTTATCCACCAAGTAAGATCTTTTATCTAATTAGGTTTAACTAATTAAACTTATTTATCTTTTCCACGGGTTGAAATATCCAAGCCCAACAATCTCCTCCGCAATCTATGCAAAGTAGATACTCCAATAAGAATCTTTACTTGATTTTCATGCTAGTCGACCTGACACTATTTTAATTTTCATTTTGAATTTATCTTTGGCTTCCCCTTTTCAAAATTATCGAATATTTAGAGTTAAGATATTTACTAAAAAAATAATGTTCTTTCCTAAATCTGTAAAGTTGAAAAGTAGCTTGTCTTCCCTTCTTAGTATCTATCCTCTACATATGCATCATTAGCATCCACCATCAACTCATCATTCCTAAGTTGAGCGTGTAGACTACTGTGACAATTCCTTGCCCAAACCTCCAAGCCTTTTATGCCGGTGTGTCTCGATCTTTTATGCCACGAATATTTCTTCCTCTATTATATAAATTTGAATATCTACTTAAATTCATTTGAGCATTGTAAAAAACATCAAATAAAATAACAATCATAGATCCTTTGACAATTTTCATTTTCGGTTACTCATTGAATTATGATAATCTTCTTGGTCTAAAAGACGAGAATAAATTAAACTAAGATGCAATTCAAGAATGTGTCAGACATTTTTTAGAGCCAACTCACTCGCACACGCGCGCACACACCAAACACGCATGTGCACACACATGTACAACTTGTTGCTCATTTTCATTGTGTCAAAATAATTAGTTTTTATACACTAAATTATTTCTTTAATAAAGTTGTAATATGTGAATCCCCTAAATCATTTTCATCTAAAAAAAGTATAAGATCAATGTCTTATATAATTTTACTGGTATTCTAATTGTCTACATATTTCCTCATTTTGTTCTTTCCTCCTATACTACAGAGTCTACATTTCCGCTTAATATGACATTTACTATTGCAATGATAATGCCTTTTTTTTTCTCTGTACTTTGATATCACTATGATCCTTAGGAACTATGCTTTTATCTCTTCCTCTATTTTTTGTGACAAGAGTCGGTGCAATAACTATTCTCATACTCTTTCTTTTTTGTTTGTTCATTGAACAAAAAATATTTAGCTATAGAAAGTGATACAACATAATTTGAAGCAGAATTACTAAGTGTTATCATTAAAGAACTTATAAGCTTTAATCATTGCATCAATCATCAAGGACTATTCTCACTACTAAATAATGAAATTCATTTAAATATTCAGCAATAGAATTTTCATCTAACTTTCAGGTTCAAGAATTTTCTAATGTCAAAATCTTTATTTTGAGTTATATTCTTCTAGTATAAAACTTGTGATTTTTATATAAAGCATATTCATCAATCTCTTGAAGAACATATAAGAAATATTAAAATTAATAAATTGTCTAATCGGTTTAACAATCTTTCTATGCATATTTTTTTTAAATCTCAACAATTTTTTGTCTATCTAAATTTTATCTCCTAATTCACAAACGAATCCTTAGTATAGAGCGCCTTCCATCCTTACTTTCCAAACTAAATATTATTTTCACGTTAGTTTCTTCATAGAATAGTTTTCCTTCGTTTCATTCATATTAAAAGGAGTATCCAAATAACATGTCGCTCTAATGCTACTGATGGAAAATTCTCCACCAAGTTCTTATGTATAAATTAAATAACTTAACAGTATGTTTGGATTGAAAGAAAAGAAGGGGAGAAGAGGGGAAGAAAAAAGAGATTAAAAATTACCTTTGTTTGGTTAAGAAAAATTAATGGAGGTGAAAGTAAAAGGAGATTAAAAGTTAACTCTCATTATCTTTAAACAGGTCATTTTTTTTCAACTCCAAATCGGGTTTGAACGGAGGTAAAAATATCACTGCAATTATTTGATGACCAAAAAATGCCCTCTTATGCATCCCCGTCACAGAATAGAAAAATAAGTCTGGCTGTTTATTGCTAGGTATTTTTCTCTATTGGAAAAAAAAGGAAAGAGAAGCCTCATCCTCTCACAGACATTATTCTCGATCGGATGCAAAACTAGTAAAATTCTTTTCTAATCTTTGAGTTCATCTTCCTTTTGTTATTTTTTTTATGTTTTATTGTCTGATTTGATGTTTTCTTCAATCATTTGGAACATTTTTGTTGTTCATTCATACTTCGTTCGATCTGTTTCATCTATTTTTTTGAGGTGCTTGGAGTTTAGATCTGATGTTTATAGTTCATTCATAATATTTTGATCTGAGAAACTTCATTAGATCTAAGAAACTTCATTATTTTCGCCCTAATTTGTATGTTACGTAGTTATGCAAAATCACCACTTCTGGGAAGCCCCTTGGTCATTAATCTTACTTACCATCGATTCCTTGCAAGGCAGTCCGCACCAGCCGCTGGCCTTTCACGGTCGATCACCCGCTGATTATTGGCTAGATCCCTCCTTCGGCCCTTCCTCCTCCGACGGCTCTCCTCCTCCGCTTCTGACTTTTGCATAGCAACTAGCGGTAAGTGCTAATCCCAAACTTGTATACATAAATCTGTTAAAACCTTCTATTATAATGTTGAATGCAACAACAACATGTAAAAAAAATTCCTTGCATTCAGAGAAACCCAAAGCAACCATTCAAGTACCTGTATAAATTGTTGTCCGTACCAAAGATTTTTTTTCTTATTATTAATCCTTGTTCTCAGCTAATTGAATCATTGTTCTTTCTAGGTTGTGTTAACTATTGAAAGATTTTTGCTCCCAATTCTAAAGGTATAATGTAGTTTCATTTATGTGAGATTTATGATATCATAAGATTTGTATGTTCATAATTTTTGTATGTTATAAAATACTCTCTACCTAAAAGTAGGATAGAAAAATCAAAGCTATATTCTGACTTTTGGATTTGCAAGGTAGTTGATCTAAACAATAAAAAGACATTTTCCCAAGGGAAATATGTCCAGAAGGAGGGGAAGGAGGAATATGAAAAGAGCATTCTCCTTGCTTTTTCCAGGGAAACTATTTTCTAGAAAAAAAATATTTTAATTCCCATATCACTTAGCTTCATCCCAAACAATTAATCATTCTTTAGAAATAAAACTCTAGGAGATTGATAGATTCTAAGAAAAATAGAAAATGAGAAAAACTTTTGAAGAACATAAAAACTCAAGTTGCTCTTCCTGTCATTGATATTTTTATAGTACAACATAAATTGATCTTTAGCATCAATTTTTACAGTATAACTGGTAGATCAGTAGTAACTATTTTATTATATCCATAGATAATGTTATTGCCAGCTATAGCTTCCATATCTTATGAATGACTATAGTTACCCTTCCATATCTTATCTATAGACAATGTACTATCTTTTTCCCTTTTGATTTTACGTGAGTTATATAATCAGAAAAGAGCTTACATTAATTTTGTAGTTAAATATTTTTTTATGTCTATGTTTTAGATGGATCTTCTATTGCTAGCCATCATATTGAGACAGAGACAAATTTTGTGGATAAAAATTCGAAGAAGAGCAATTGCTCAACTCATCATTTTAGTCTCTTATTGGTGGTTTTTTCAAACACATAAAAAAACATTAACAAGTGCTTGAGTTCTAAAAGAGAAAGGGTGCGGAACGAACTATTAAGTTCCATTGTAGGTGGCACTCGAGGGCGAGAGATAGTGCGAATGGGTCCTTCATCATTTCTGAACTTGTGTAATTTGCTTGAAAAGGATGGTGGTTTAACGCCAACTAGAAGATCCACTATTGAAGAGCAAGTTGCGAAAACATTATACATATTAAGTTATAATGTCAAAAACCGAGAGATACAAAATTTTTTGTTGACGTTCTGGTGAAACCACGAGCCGTCATTTCCATAATGTACTGAAATCCATTATTAAGTTGGAAGAAAAATTCATTAGACAACCAGATGGATCAGAGACCTCCATGAAGATTCTCAATAGTAGTCGCTTCTACCCATATTTCAAGGTAAATATATCATATATTAAAAAGCATAATATTATCTATTATTCAATATTAATATGGTCTAATTTCAGGAATGTGTCAGAGCAATTGATGAAACCCATATCAGTGTAAAAGTTTCACCAATTGAAGCACCTAAATATCGTGGTAGAAAAGATTTTCCTACCCAAAATGTGTTAGCGGTTGTTGAATCTAGGATCCCGAGAATGTTTTGAATGATCACAAATTTGTAAGTGAACTCAGCTTGTACTGATAAACTTGTTGAGCTGATTTATGTAACAGGATATATTCAAGTTCAGAGTAGTGGTCAACCTGAGTTAAAGGAATGGACGACCAGTGCACGTGTAATTTATATCAGAAGAACTACATGTGTGCAGTGGGCGTCCTAAGTATATGAAGCGGTCGACCAACATCAGAGGGAGAATACATGTGATGAGGAGCAAACGCATAAACGGTCGACCAAAGATGTAAAAAGGGC
>LTAE01005836.1:0-27232 GCA_001647135.1 Pontederia paniculata | reverse complement strand
GAGAGAGAGAGAGAGAGAGAGAGAGAGAGAGAGAGAGAGAGAGAGAACTAGGAGTGAAATTGGCAAATTTGTTATTTAAGTAATTTTATATAAGTTACAAGATATTCATAATATAAACATGATATATTTTTTTTATATATGTTAGTTATGTAGGTTTCTGTCTAGTTTTTTTCTGGTGGCGTGTTTGAAAATTAAAAAACCTTTTTATGTTAAAAATTACATAAACTTTTATACCAGAAAGGATAGGGATTAGTTTTTTTTTTCCTTACACCGCTAGTATGCTCTCATGAAACCCAGAAGAAAAAAAAAACTTAGGTGGTCGTTAAGAAAGAATGTTTAAAGTTGAACCAGTTGATATGTATGTCAACCCCTTGTGCATTAACTTGATATTGCCCATCCACTGAATTCAAGACATGCAACTAACAATTAGGGTTAGATGCTCTATATTAATTATGAGGCAGTTAATTAGGTTTAACATCATTTGTTAAAAAAGGAAATTTTGCTCGTAACTAAGTTTAAAGGAGATGCCAGCAAATTTTGTTTGTGGGTGAAGAGTTTTTCAAGTCATGGTGATATTTTTATGTTTTTAGTTCAATTTTCAACCATTTTTCAATTCCAACTTTTCTTTTTCACCCCCAATGAATATAAAATCAGAATAATGAATATACTGCCATTGTATATAGTCAACACTGAATATTTTTTTGGCCACAAGGATCCATGTCCTTGTGGGCAAAAATTATACAATGAATACACAGTACATTCAAAATCTCATGTAGAAGTTATGTTATGTTTTTCCATCTTTTTGAATAAACTAAACTAGAGAATATGTTATGACAACTGTTTTATGTTAATGAGTATATAAACTACAAATTGTGTTGCCTACCTTGTGGCTAACAGAAATATGCATATTAAATAAAAAAAATAAAAAAATGGAGGTACTCCCTAGTTAGATAGGGAGTTCTACATTTTTAACCATAGAATACTTAATTTATGATGGATAGATTTAGAAAAAAGAAAAAAAAAAGAAGAAAGAAACTTTGATATTCACTGTAGATTTAATATTGTACGGTTGAAGATGTAGCTAACATGATGCTCCCTACTTAATTAGGGAACATCTATATTGAATCCTTAAAAAAATTATAGTTATATATTGTTCTATCAATTACAAAGGGATGCCGTGCTCTGTTAAATTTATTGATTCGTATTTCATGGTAGAGTCCAAGAAGTAGTGCTACAGAATCTCATTAATCCAAGACTATATATAGGCATAGGCAACTGGCGAGGAAGGTTCCAAAGCTGATAACCTAAGTTCACCATGTACATATTAAAAGCTCTGGTTTGGCCCCAGAGGAAACTTCTGCACTTAGTAGTATCAATTTAATCATGAGAGAGCCTTCTTTTTATGATTGACATAATGCCCAGTGCACTCTGAATGGACCTGGAGGGCATGTCAGAACACATGCCAGCTATGCCATGGTGCCTTGCTTTGTACTTTTTTTCCTTGTCACAAACACTGCCCCTAATCCAATGTTTTTAGTTGTCAGTGCTTTCATTGTGGATTTCCATTAAGCATAATATCAGTTATTACTGCAGCAACAAAATGACATTTATATATGTACTACCTTACTTTGTTATCATATCTAGACATGTTTTTTTATTTATATTTATATTTTGATATTGATAATTCCCTCAATAATTGTGAGGACAGACATAGGGCAGAGACCTTCATTTTGATAATACATTGCTTCTACCATCTTCAGAAATGTCCATTGTGACAGAGGCATACATACCAACCTGGTAGTTGCAATGCAAACTGTATATGACATGTTGGATTTGAGGCTAAGATTGATGAAGGGTTATCAGAAGATTGGTAGGGGGGAGGTCTTTGTCTTCATGGGGAATACAAACATGCATGCAATGGATGATTTGTTAGATAAGCCCTCATTTTAGTATATAGAATCTATATGGTTGTTAGATGCCCCCTCAATATACATTTTTATCTATTTCTTCTTTTCTCTTTCAAACACCAAAAAAAGAAGAAAAAAAAAAGAAATATAGGAGATGATCCAAAGTGTGGATTGAGGCCTAGAGAGCTGGTGGTTATATAGTCACATCTCTAAATGGCTGGAAATCCATCAGTTTACTTTCTTCTTGCCTTCATACCCATCACTAATATTGAAAATGAACAATTAGACAAGCTTAGTACCGAAAAGAGTTTTCAGTGTGACATTCGATCAGCTGGTCCCTATCTAGCTTGTTCTTCTTATCCCAATACTGCTTTTGCACAATGCATGGAAAGTTTCTTTGAAGACACTTATCTAAAGAGGTACTGTTTAACACAATAAAAAGTGATTATTTAAAATAGCTGAATGTATCAAATATCTATTTGTCATGTTTAATAAGCATCCTTTTAAAAAGAATTAAAGATTAGATGAAACAATATAAGTTAGTTCCAATAACATATAGAATTTAGAGTTTAAGGATTATATATTTTATTTTCAAAAATATCTATTTTATCTAAATAAATTGTTTAAATAATATTTCTTATTATTTCTTTTAAAGTGATTATTTTTCCCTTTTCATGATAAATAAAAAAAATATTTTTATTAAATAAACTAGATTTGAAGAAAAAAACAAATAAATTAGTTATAATGTGTTATGCTATAACAAAAAAATATATATAAAGGATGTGAATTATTTTCACGTTTATTCTCTTGATCATCCTACGCTAGATCTCTTTGCGAGAGTCATGAATTTATAAAATTTTTAAGGCAAAATATATCATCAAGAAGATGATATCAATTTTTTTGGGAAAAAAGAGGACACTTTTATGGGTAACAAAATTCCCCTGGTAGAAGGGAAGGTTCATTCTTTAACTCTGCTGTGTATGGTTGAAGGTTCCTACAACCATGGCCGCCATTAAATTGGCCTGAATGATCTAATGTAATAATGTATCCTAGATATGAATTCCTGCCATCACTTCCTCACTGTTTGTTTGCCCCTGAAGAGTAGAAATTGTTCCAAGTGCCAATAGCTTGTAATGATATGACCACTAGGATTGCACAACTTTTTTCCTCTTTGCAATATCTAAACCATTTATGGCCAAGAAAAAAAATCTGTAGAGTTCATTTGAACATGGGTTCCTGAATGCAGACAAACTTTGGTTTGGTCATCCTTCACAGAACAAATATGGTACAACTCTCCTCTTCCTCTCTCTACTTTTGCTGGACAGGAAAAAAAGTGTTTTTTAGATATATAAAAAAATTAGTACTTAATTAGTTCGAAACTAAATAAAAAAATAGGATTAAATTCATAATTTTAAAAATTAAATTTGAAATTAATAACCAAACATAGTTACCAGAAAAGTTCATTTTATCCATCTCTTCAATACTTTGAGAAGAGTGAGAATTAGTAGTTAGTACTGAACATTCTATTAAAAATGGAATCTAAAGCTGAAGGCACATACCAAACTGTGAGTATAATAATGAGCCTTTGACCTCTTTAACCTCCTGTCTGCTCTGCTCTTCCATCTCTGTCTCTGCACACGCGCCCTCCGCTTGCTTCCTGTACACTGCAATACAGCTATCACTCCCACCCACTGCTGTGTCTCTCTCTTGTTAATGTAATAGTTCCAGTTTGGAAACCCCTCCTCAGACACAAGTATAAAACTGTCCTCTTCACTTCCTTGTACAAAAGCTTCAGCTGTGCGGTCTCACGTTAACATCAGCATCATTCTTTCTTTTCCGACCCCCCTCTCTGCTTTCGCTTGTGGTTCCTTCTTCCTTTGCCCGCTGTTTGGCCTTTAAAGGTGGCTCCTTTTGTGGTTGAGGCGTATACAAAACCTGTTTTTGCCTTGCAAATCCCAGTAAGTAGAGAAAGGAAAAGGATGAGGGATCTTTAAGGAAGCAGGAAGTGCCACCTTCCACTTCCACTTCTCCTTTTTGCTTCTATATCATCTCTATTCTCAGGCACTGTGGTGCTCTTTTTTCCTCCTCCTCCTCCTCCTCCTCCTCCTCCTCATCATCATCATCATCATCATCATCATCATCATCAGATTTTAGTCCTTTTTAGCCGACCAGGGGTTAACATGTGATCGAACAAACAAAAAAGTTTCAATCTTTGGGTTCCCAATAGAGAAATTTTTGGTTTTTCTTCGTCATCTTTCTTCTTCTTCTTCGTTCTGATTGGGAGGGAAGGGAGTGATTAGCGGAGGTTTGGGGTGAGATGGAGTCCAGGGGCACTGGCGCTTTGCTCATAGAGCTGCAGGTTTGTTCTCCTCTCTCTATCCTCCTCCTGTTCTTTTGTATTGGAATGTGATAATTGATATTTTTGCATGCAATCCATTGTAATCTTGACCATTCGCTTTTTCTATTATGTTTTGTAGCTTGTGCTAAACATATGTTGTTTATTTTCTATTTAGTTTTTAAGGAATTTAAAGTGGTTTCTTCTAGTGGTGATTAGTTCTTCTTTGTTCTTGAATCATTTTTGGCCCTCCTGTAAAATAAACATAGGGAATTGATAATTTAATTCTTTCTGTTATATATGCTTGTCTGTTTCAGATAAAGGTTACTGACTTTATTTAACCTAATTCCAAATCCGATATTTGTTCTATTTTTGTTCGGTCTTTTAAGTTTGTGTCCTTTGTTCTTTCGAAAACAAAAACATTGTTGTTCTAACTAAACTAAAACAAAATTTGAATTGACATTTTTTTTCTATCTTTCAACGTTAAATTACACCCTGAAAAGAGATTGATTTCAAAACATATTTTCCTATTCAATGAAGCATACTAAGTCATTTTACATTAAATTAATGTAATTTATGATTTAGGGCAATTATTGCAATTTCTTGCTATGTATGTGGAAGGATAGAGAAATAATTAGTAAGTGTATAAAGAGATAATTTACATACTACAAGAAAGTTTTTTTTTGTTCAATTCCTCAAAAAACTAGAAAGGATTTGGATCACTTGTCCTCTTATTGTTTGAAACAGACTATATGGACAGAGATCGGTGAAAGCGAAGCCGACAAGGAACGCATTCTGTCGGATATAGAAAGAGAGTGCCTTGAAGTATACAGACGGAAGGTTGACGAAGCAAGCAAGGCCAAGGCACAACTTCATCAGTTAGTGACAGCAAAAGAAGCTGAGGTTGCAGCTCTTATGATCTCCTTGGGAGAGCACAATCTCCTACAGGTGCATTTCCACACTTCTCTAATTCAAAAAAGACCAGTACTATTAAATGCATGCATGCATAGTTGTACTAGTTCTTGATTCGAATATTAGTTGGGATCTTCCTCTCAGAAAAAAAAAGAGTTGGGATCTTCTTTGAAGAGACAAAAGAAATGTAAGCCTGTAAGCTAATTACTTATTTCAGAAACTTATTGCCAGCATTGACTAGTAACATATATTATCTTACACATATATGTCTGACCAAAGTAATCTTTAGTACCATAAAAGTGGCAAGGTCAACTGTATTGGTGATTGGATTGCAATTTTAAAATGGCAATGCATTAACGTTGGCACTATTAAATTGTTGGGGATGTTGATCAAGTTTCTGGTTTCAAATGTCTCTTCAGTCTGCGTCATGATTTGTTATTGGATTGCATGATTGGGTTCCGAGGATAATTGTCTTCCTTTCTTATCAGCTTCTTTCTATCGGATCGACAATTTAAATATTAACAGATAATTAGTCTAATTATGCACTACATATCTTTTGGCTTCTGAACAAACACATTCTCATGTTTTATGAGGGTTGACAATGAAACCTTTGGGAGTTGTTCTATCGCAACTTGATGTTGATGGTTCCCCTTATGGAGTAAAAGGTGATAAGACTGTTAATTTAAATTGATTGGACAATCTGCATTACTTTCTACAATTAAACCCATTACAGGTTTCATACCCCTGTTCATCAATCTTGGCAACTGGATCTAATTACTTGATATTGTATGAATGTGTGAAAGAAATGCCCAAGAGATTCTGTCAGCTATGCAAAATTCTGTGGATATTTTCAGTGTCGTGCTGAAAATTGTTGGTTTGTTACTTCATCTTTACAGGAGTTAGATAAAGATTTGACATTATACTAGTCTTTTTAGGTTTAGGTTTTGATTAGTGCATCTAGTAATTGTAAAATTAGACCATAAGCATCCTACTTTCATGAAGTTCTGTTATCCTGTTTCTCCTAGTGAATATGCATAAAATGATCATCCCAGACGTATATTCTAAAAAATAACTACTTGCACTTTGCTGCTCTCCTAGAATATCTGAAGTTGGCCTATTTGTGAAACTTTCTTCACTTTTCTTTACATGTCACTCGACAATTCATTTGATCATCTCTGAAATGCAGAAAGGTCATAAACTGGCATCATTGAGGGAGCAACTTTCTTTCATCACACCCATGCTGGAAAATCTGAGAGTGAAGAAAGAGGAGCGGATCAAAAAGTTCATTGATATAAGGACACAAATTGAGAAGATAACTGATGAGTTAGCAGAATATGAATCTCAATCCGTTGCGTCAATCAATTATTCCACTGCTGAAGAACATGACCTGTCAACAAGGAAACTTGATGAGTACCATGCACAACTTCATGCCCTTCAAAAGGAAAAGGTAATAACTTTTTGCAACATTTCTTATCTGACAGCGCTCTGATAGTCTGATACCTTAGTTTGGCCACTGATACCAAGTCCTTGACAAATAAAACTGCAATATCTTCATGGTAGTAAGTGTAGAAACAAAGAGCATTGACATTTGAAAACAACCATGGGTAGTTTAAGATTGTGTTACTACAAATGTGGAAGATATATGAAACAATTGTTGAATGATATTGCTGCAGACCGAGAACTTCATAGATACTTGTTCTCTTTCATTCTAACAATAAAATGGAGCTAAAATGAGTGATTATTTGCTGAGGCTAGAGGTTATTCAAAGAAAGATTCAACAGGAGAGGTTTATGTAAACTGGAGAGAGGTATTTATTTACTCTATTATCATTATCATTTTCTTCCAGGTTAACTTTTTCTTGCTTCAACAGTCTTCGATTGAAAGCATGCACATTGATTCCTTATCAAAAGTTCCATTTGTAGTTTGGATTCTTAGCATTTATGTCATTCTAATATAAGAATAATCTTTCCCTCATTTTTTTCTAGTCTGATCGAATCGAAAAGATTCTGGAGTATGTAAATGAAGTGCATTCTCTGTGCGGTGTGCTTGGAATCGACTTTAGGAAGACAGTAGACGAAGTGCATCCAAGTTTGCATGAGCCTCATCCAAGTAAATCTACAAACATTAGCAATAATACATTGAAAGGTCTATCTCAGTCCGTCATGAAGCTAAGAGCAGAAAAGAAAACCCGAATTCAAAAGGTAATAATAGATTGCAGCTTTCACTATTTACTTTTTTTGCTTGTTCTTCCTTTCCTCTATTCTACTTCTACGGTACCTATAATATTTATCGACTTTATTTTGCTTACAGCTGCGAGAAACTATCGAATCATTATTTGAACTATGGAAGATAATGGATTCATCAGAAGAAGACATGATACATTATTCAAGACTGGCTCGCATCCTTGAAGCACCAGATCAATGTATTACACACAATAGTTTACTTTCACAGGAAACAATTGAGCAGGTTTAGTTGAATTAGTGTGAAGTAATACTTTGTTTTTGCTTTCAAAAGTTGGCTCTTAAATTTTATTCATCGACTCCTTGGCAGACGGAAGCTGAAGTTGCGAGACTTGCGAAATTAAAAGCTGGTAAAATGAAAGAACTTGTTTTAAAGAGAAGGTCTGAATTGGAAGAAATTTGTAGAAGAGCACATATTGAACCTGATACGAGCACATCACTGGAAAAAACTATTGCATTGATAGACTCTGGTATTCTTCTGACATTTCATGAGCACTCCAGTCACATGATTTTCATGTTCTGTTACCTGACATGTTCAAAATTCAGGTCTTGTGGATCCTTCAGGACTTTTGGCCAATATTGAGTCACAAATAAACAAGGCGAATGAAGAAGCGATGAGCAGGAAAGAAATTATGGAACGGATTAGCAAATGGCTTGTTGCTCGCGATGAAGAGAATTGGCTTGAAGAATATAACCAGGCAAGTCTATTTTGTTTTAGAGTATCACCATGTTTATTTTCACAAGGGAAGCAGAGAAACTTATTAGTCATTTTTCATGGCGTCGGAAACTTATTGCTTCTTTCAAAAAGGACTTGTACCCCGGTTGATTAGGATAAGAACGTTTTAATGTTGCTAATCTTAAACAAACAGCAACTCAAGTCAATATCCTGTAATTGAATAATAGTTTATATTGTTTTCAACCAAAGTATTTATTGTTATACCTTACGTCATGCAGGATAGTACCAAGTACAGTGCTGGAAGAGGTGCCCATTTAAACCTAAGACGTGCTGAGAAGGCACGAATTATTGTTAGCAAAATTCCAGGTACTTTTATTTTACAAAGTTAATTTGGATGATTGAGCTAACAAAATTAATTTGGTTGATTCAGCTGACAAAATTATTGGTTTCCAGATATTGTTGATAATCTTATTAGTAAAACATTTGCATGGGAAGATGCAAGGAATATACCTTTTCTATATGATGGGGTGAGTTAAATTGTTGTGTTCACCTATAATATTGCACTTTTCTCCTTCTTCCTTTTTAAGTGTCTCATTTGTTTAGTCTCGACTTTGTTATCTCATCTCAAACCAGACTCGATTAGTCTCTGTTCTCGAGGAGTACAAGCTTTCTAGACAACAAAAAGAAGAAGAGAAAAAGAGATATCGGGTAGTTACCTCTTTGCTAATAATTGTTTCTCAGATATTCCATTGACTTTTGAGAAAGTACTTCAGCGCTCATGTTCTTTGTCTTAGGAACACAAAAAGCTACAAGCTCTACTAGTTTCGCAGAAAGAAGCCATAATTGGGTCGAAACCAAGTCTGAAAAAATTCAACAGTTTCAATAAGAAGTCAAATGGATACCAAGCAAATGGAAAGGGGAATGGATTCATGACTCCTGCCCCACGACGAGTCTCTGTCGGAAGCGCAACTCCTGAGCTCCTGACACCTCGCTCGTACTCAGGTCGCTATACTGGATACTTCAGTGATGCGAGGAGACCTTTGATGAAGCAGCTGAATTTGGTTGCTGTTTCAAAGGAGGACTCCATGTCCACATTCACATCTATCAGTGGTTCAGAACCTGAGTCTCCATTAAATTGAAACACCACAGCAGTCACTTTGGAGCATGGTGTTGGCACCTAATAACATTTTGAATGGACAATGTACACAGGAACAGCAATCCACTCGGGTCCGGTGAAGTTTGTGGGAAGAGTGTATCATAGTAGTATCTTCCATGGGTGATGTAACTGTAGTGCATAAAATTGACATATGTAATTTGTAGTGAGCAGTAGACTAAGCTGATGATTAGGGAGTACAGGTTTGGTAAATTAAATTCGATGGTGCCAATTATGAGTTTGCGAGATACACCTGTTTGAGTTTTGTGTCATGTACATAATTTCTGTACTTGAGTCAGATTCAAATCTGAAGCTTTGAGAGTCTTGTAATAGTTAGAAACTTTAACTGGTAATGTACTCTCTATTTTGCTAATTTGGATAAAAATGTCTTCTAACCTAAACTATCCATCTCTATCCCACATATTCTTAGCTATCCAAACAAGAATTTAGGGGGCGTTTCCCTCACAGTAATCTTTGTAGATTACTGATAATCTGAAGTTAAAATTATCTGGGCCCACCACATTACTCTGTTTATAGGCAATCTGGATTGCCTAGCAATGTAGATTGCCTATGAAGTGGTAATTCACATTACCTATGAGGGAGGTGTCTATCCAGATTACCACCTAAGTGGCAATCTTATTTATATTAGTTTCCCTCTTTGCCCTTTTAAATCTTTCATAAATAAAACATAACACAATAATAAATTATCATATAATAATAACAACAACACAAATAATAATAATAATAATTATCATTATTATAAATTAATGATCATAATAAATATTATTTAAATAATATTATATTATTATGATCATATTATGAATTAAAATATAGTATTAATTATTATTTATAAGTATTATTAATTAGACTAATTTTTTATAAATTATTATTAATTATAAAGATTATTTTATTATTATTTTAATTTGAAGGGTATTAATTACTTAAATTCATTAATTTGTAAATTCATAATTTAAGTTGATAAATTTTAATTCAATAATACAAATTTTTTAACTTAATAATATTTATGAAGGGTATTTTAGTAAAATGATGTATATTATTTAGTAATCATTTATATAAGTAAATATGATAATCTGAATTACCACTTGGATTACTTATATATAATAAACGGGGTAATGCACATTACTAGTAATTTAATAGGTGATAATCTTAAATAATGTTAAGAGGTAATGCAACCTCCTTAAATACACTTCCCCCTTCCCGTTTACACTTTTCCCCTCCCCTCCCCACCCTATCATAACTTAGATATCTCATATTTAATTAAAAATTTTACATAAGGGAAGAGAGTTTAAATGCCTCCAAATCACTTAAAATTAATTTTTAAAATTAATTAAATTTGTAAAATCAAAAGGGATCGATGTTTTCAAACAATTTTACATTTTTATCATGATTACGGTTGGTCACTTTCTTATTATGCTAGATCAAATTCATTCTCTTTTAAATAGTTTTGATATCATATCATATTACTTCTATTCAAACATAAATTTCATAATACTTTTCTCTTTCCCTGACCACTAGTTTGCATCCAAACATATACATGATTTACATTTATCAAGTAGTAGCTAATTTTTTTTTTCTATTACAAAAAAAATATTGGTCTACTACAAGAAAATATAAATAGAGAAATAAAAATATTCGCCACAAGTGGAGATGTGCACTGTTGCATTACATCCTTGTTCTTTGATTAGAATTTTTTTATTTTTTTATCAAAATGTTTATCTTACTAGACTATATTATGTTTTTTACACTCCATGGAGATTGGAAACAGTATACTTTAACATAAAAGACGAAAAAACACATACATACTTCTTAAAATATATTTTTCCTCTTATGTTTAGATAATACATAAAACCTAAAGAAATATAATTGAATAAATATAATAAAATTTTGTAGTTGACTATTTGTAATAGATGTAAAAATAGATGTTGATAATGTCTTAAATATTAATTCAGTGAAAATTCATGTGATTCTTGCAATGTTTTTATGATCGAACCACGATTGGATCGGTCAGATCAGATTCGACCGGATTGAGCTAAATTTTTATTAAAATAATATTATTTACAATAAATTAAAATATATAGTACAATTAGTAGTATATAATATGTTAAAAATAAAAAACTTCTATTGGCTAGATATTAATGTATTATTATTTATTGTGTTTAAAGAGGTTAATGCTATTTAAAATAATGATTATGATAAAATATTAGTATTATTTCTATAAGTTATATAATAATAATGATGTTATATTATTTTTTAAATATACTATAACTAATATTTTGTAAGAAGATAGCAAACATTAATATTAACATATTATATATTATAACAAAAAAATTAATTGTAGTTTTAAAGGAATAATATTCAAAACAAGTTTTATTTTACTTTAGTAAAATTCACATGAAGTTTTTGTCTTTATGTTTAATTACTTTTTTTTTCTTTATTTCCATTAATTTCCTTCCTTATTTATACTTTCTTTTTTTCATCTTCGTTTTATATTTTACTTCTTTCTAGTCACATTTTAAATATGGTATTGATAAATTTAATTTTATTTTGAAAATGTCTACCTCTTTCCGTTTTCATTTCTATCTTTCCTATTTTATTTTCTATATCAATGGTTTCTTTTTTAAATTCTTTCCAATTTTAATCAATACTCTCCTATTTTATTAATAAATTTCATATTTGACCTCCTTAATTGCATTTAACTTTCCTTTCTTAATGCATTAATGATATAATTATGCATTAGTTGCACTAATCAATATTAAATGCACCATCTAACAACTTTCCAAATTTAATTTTTCTTTTATTTTAAATTTTGAATTTGAACCCGTTTTATACTTGGTTCATCAATTTTTCTATTCTATTCGATTTTCTTCAGTTCAATTCGGTTGGAAATCTCATGCGATTTTATGATCAAATCATCGATCGATTCACGATTAAACTATTTGAAGCGATCGATTCGATTCGATTTTAATAACGAAAATCTCTTAATAATAATTAAGATAACAAAATCGTTCATCTCATATGAAATTTCGTTAAAATTTATATTTCCTATTTTGTATCGAGACTCATTATATAACTCTTTAAAATTTAAATTATCGTGCAATATGAAATAACTCCGCTTCCCGTCGCGGCCGAGGACTAATAAAAGACAAGGAAAATCCCGTCACCTTCCGGTAAGGCTGCGATCGCTCGTCTACATCACCACCAAACCGCCGCCTTCCTCCGAGGTTTCTTGACCCACTGACACCGTACGGAGTGGAGAGTTCTCCAGCAGAAATTTCCCCCAAAATTTTCTCGAATTTTGCATCTTTTTATTTTTTTCTCGAGTTCTCTTTCTTTTCTGCCTCAAGTCCTCCCAATTTTTCCCTCTCTTCCAATTTTTAAAATTAAAATTCCTGTTTTAGGAATATCAAAAAATCAATTAATAAATAGATAAGTATATGCGATGGATGTGGTCACCTTCGGTGTGGTGGTAGGCATCATCGTCGTCTTCTTCGTCCTCGTCGTCGTCATCACCGTCCAGGGCACCTGCTGTCCATCTTGATCCAACCCAACCCTAGTCAGATGACCTTCTCCGCCTCCTCGGCGCTCCGTCGCCTCCTCCTCCTCCTCCTTCTCGCCGTCGCCTGCTTCGTGGTCCCCTTCGTCGCCGCCCACGGAGACCACTCGCCGTCCTGCCCCTTCTCCTCCACCCCCGCCGTCGCCGCCGGATCCGACCACGACGACGACCACGACCATGGACACGAGCATCATCATGGATGCGAACACCACCACCACGATCACCATCACAAGCACCACCACCACCACGGCGAGATCCGTCGGACAAAGCTGGCGGAGGAGCTGGCGGAGGAGGAGGATCTGATGCTCGACGAACTGGAGCACCACCATCACCACCACCACCATCATTCGCATGGGGATGAGGAGATCGAGGAAGCGACGATAGGTGAGTTAAATTTGCCGTCTTACGTTTACGAATGTGTTTGAATTGGGAGGACAGGGTTCTCTTAAAATTGCTTCCTTTGTTCTGGCGGGTTTGCGGATTTCGATGGTGGAGTGAAGGCGTTTGGGCGAGGGCGATGGGCTGCTCGTTGCTGGTGAGTATGGCTTCGTTGATCTGCCTCATTCTGCTGCCAGTAATCTTCTGTAAGTAGACCGGATAACGTTTTATGGTTGATTTTTTTTGTTCTTGCCTTTTGTTTTCGTATCAATGATTTTAGCTTTTTGTATGTTTCAGTGCAGGGGAAGCCATCGAAGGCTATGGTGGATTTTTTGGCTCTGTTTGGGGTAATGAATAGTTCAATGCTTACTATTACTATCTGCTCTTATGAATCTTCCTTACAAGAGTGGAAATATTTTGGGTTTGAACTGCAATGACATTGTTTCTGTAGAACCAACAAGTATGTTGTCTGATTTAGAAATCAGATATAGTGTGAATTCGGATTATAAGCAGCAATGTATTTCCTTTTTCATTATAGTTTTTCCCTTTTTTCGGTGTAACAAAGCCATAAGGTGGAGGAAGCTTCTTTTTAAACTTTTTGTTCTTATCTGCTCAAGATAGATTAGGGAGACAACCAGCAAAACCACTGTCTGAGGTTTGTTTCTTTTCTTGCTACCTTGCCATTAACTTATTGAACATTGATTATGTTGCCCCTCTGCCTGTTCCTATTCTCTCTGATAGAAACCTATAGTTTTTTTTCCTCAAAGTAGTTGTAGGCCCTTAGTTTAATGTCAACATTTTTGACAAGTACTTCAGCAAATTCAAAGTTTTGAAAAGTTGGATTATGCTTTGTATGTGTAGACTTAGGTGACACTAATTATTTCTGTTGGATTTAGTCAAGCTCGCATTATCTGCAGTAAATTATCATTGATATTCGGTGCCTATATGAACACTATGATATATCTGCTATAATCTAGATGGTCATACATGTCAAGTGATAAGACATTTAACCTGAGGGGTCTAGTTCTATATGTCATGTTTCATGTTAGTTTGCATCTATTTGTGTAAACATTTTGAAGATTGTATAATTTTTCACCTAGACAGACTCATGTGATACTGTTGTCTTCTTGACTTCAATCGTCAAAAGATGTCATTTTCTGGTTTCTTTTCAAAGAAAGAAAACAGATGTGCAATTTGAGGGCTGATGTTACATTTGCTTGCAGGCAGGAGCAATGCTAGGGGATGCTTTTCTGCATCAGTTACCACATGCTTTTGGTATGTTTTCTGTTGTATTCTCAGATAGACCCATCAAATTATCTTGTTCCTTACTTTTCTAACATTTGGCATACTAAATTAATTTCGTCTTGTTACTTAATGTAAAAACAATTCATTGATGTCATTGCATTATGTGCATGAGGTTGAGGATTCAACTCAAATCAGCTGTGAAAATACTAATGAAACTATGCCTTTTTATTTATTTATTACTTTTTACAAAACTTTTCCTTTTGATTGCTCAGCAACCTGCGTAAGCATTAACTCATCTTCAGAGTTTTATATATTGTTTGTAACTAATAAGTATTTTGTCAAAGGTATGCTTTTTGTAGTGAAATGGTGAAATTAGGACCATGAAACAATATGGAAGGAAATTCAGAATGATGTTTAATATTCTTTATTGTGACTAAAGTAGATGATGTATCATAAGGTTGAATCCATTGTTTTAGGGGTTCTAAGGTTCAATTGGTGCGGGGTACATAAGGAAGATACTACGAGTGAGAATTGTTCTTGAGATGAGTTGACTTCGCTGTGAGGCATTGACTACACACCATTTAAACATTGTGAGAATTATTCTTGAGGTCAGTTGACTGAGAATTGTTCTTGAGATGAGTTGACTTCGCTGTGAGGCATGGACTACAAGCCNTGAGTTGACTTCGCTGTGAGGCATTGACTACACACCATTTAAACATTGTGAGAATTATTCTTGAGGTCAGTTGACTGAGAATTGTTCTTGAGATGAGTTGACTTCGCTGTGAGGCATGGACTACAAGCCATTTAAACATTGTGAGAATTATTCTTGAGGTCAGTTGACTTCGCTGTGAGACATGGACTGCAGGCCCATACCTGCCCTAAAGCTAGGTATAATACAGTTCTAAAACAACATAATGGCCTTGTTAACTTTGTGGGGAAGGGCAAGTACTGCAGTTGCAGGTAAAATTGCCATCTCATTTGTTGCAAACATTTCCAGTGTCCTAAATTTTTATGAACATGAATTATAATTTCTTCTAGAAGATGGAGACGCGACAGTGCGAGCAACCATAGTAAAATGGCATACAATATCCAATAATGTGTTAGAAGTCCATTGTTGATACATTCATAACTAACTACAACAATTAATGCGAAACTAATTTATGGAAAAACTTGGCTTTTCAAGAATTTTCACTTATTTCATAAGAGCTCTTTATTTTGGGTGGGGTGGGGGGTTGGGAGGTGGGGGTCAAAAGAGCTCTTTGAAATACAGATCAGCTACTAATGCCTAAATGACTTCTTGACAGTATATCATTGATAAATGCTGTAAAACTGAAGAATTGTACTATTAAAGAAAATTTTCGGTGCCTCTGGACTTTAAACTTAATGATACAATATCAGTCAAAAGTTGATTATTCTAGAAGTACACTCTGTTTTCTTGTGCTATTTAAGTCTATACACATATCAGTGCTAGCCAAAACCATAAATTCAATCACCTAGATGCATTCAGAGTTTGTTATTCATGTGTAACTGCAGTTCCTATTTTCTTTTTTGTTTTTGCTTATTCTTTGTTGTCTATTTGATCCTAGAGGATCACGCTTCTCACTTTTGTATATCATGGTTACTGGCTTTGACAACTCATTCTAGCACAATCAATCATTAATAAAATGGATGGTTGCACACTTGCAATAATTTTTTATCCTCTAAAAAAAATCTCTTGCCTTATATTTTTAATATGTAATCACTTCCTTTCTGCTATGTTTAGGTATCTTTTATGGTTTTCTTTTGATAATCAGGACAGAATTTTGTGTTTGTCATTTTTTTTCAATAATGTATCTTTTTGTCTATCTGCAGATCTGAACTTTTGTGTGCTAGCTTATTTCATACATTAAAAGTTCTCCATATGGGGAGATATTTTTCCACTTTTGGGATTTTAGGTATGATCTGATTCTCACATATTGGGTTTCTTTTCAGGTGGAGAGCACTCACACTCGCATGAGCATCATGATCATGACCTAGAACATGGACATGCACACAGTCTACAAGATCTTTCTATTGGTTTGTCTGTCTTATGTGAGTATCTTTCTACATATCTGAATCAGTCCCACAAGTACATAAAAAATGACATGGAGTACAAGTCTTTAGTTTGCCGTGATCTAGAAAATGAAACCTACTTGGATTTTGATAAGGTTTATGAATTGATATTTTCTAAACATAGATTTTAGTTTCTAGATGTCACCTAGTCTTGAGGTTAAAATTATTGGTCATTAGTTTTAATTATTCAAGTTGTAAATATGAAGGTGCTAAACAGATAAAGCATGTGTGTTGCATTTTTTACTGATCAGACATTCGTTGTCATTGTCTTTTGCTTCTCCTTGCATTAGACAAAGTTGACTATAGCAACAAGAAAAGGATGATTCATACATTTATGACAAGTTAGCGAGTGGGTTTCTTTGTCTAGTTCATGCCAAGCTCTGATTTTCCATTGACTTCTTTGCTTAAATGCCTTGCAGTTGGTATTGTCCTCTTTCTTATAGTTGAGAAGATAGTCAGATATGTTGAGGATCATTCTGGTAAGATATTGGGTCATGGACACCACCACCATAAGCACCATAAGAAAGTCAAGGATGAAGACGAGAGTCATCAGAAGTCGGATGGAAATCTTAATGATCAAGATACTACCGACACATCAAATGCAATGAAGGAAAATGATTCAGTTGATGGTAATTTGGTTCCCTGCCAAAATGATGATACAGGAGGACATGATACTTCACTCCGAAAGGTATTGATATTAACTGTTTCATGTATATAATTAGAAGTTCAATCAATTATGTTTATACAAGTGTTTTCTTTTACATTTGTTCAATGTTTGTTCTGTTTTTGTCTTTGTTGCAGGACAAATGGTTGTTCTGTTTGGAATATGATTATCTATTCCCCCTGTAGTAATCAGTTTGTGGTCTTGTATTTCATTCAGAATTAGTCAATATTTTTCTTTCTTAGGTCAAAATACAACTCTTAAACATAATTTATCCACAAGTTACATAAGGTAGGCAAGCCACTTTCAGTTTTCATCATATTAAATCCAGGTATTGTGAACAGTCCTCACACACAGTGACAACATTTAAAGATTTTTTTTGCCCTATTGATAGTTTGACTCAATGATCAAAGTACCAGGATCACTTGTATGCTTTACCATATCAAGTTGGCACATTGGCTTGTGCCAGCTCATGTCCAGTGTGCCTACTAATCAACACCGGTACATGTGGCGATGTTGCCGTTGATATCTTTATAGTGGTTACATTTGAATATCGCTTCTTAAGTTATGCATCAGTTATAAATCAAAGAGGTGAATAAGTGCAGCCAGTTATCTTAGTCCTAAATCTGGATGCAATTTATTTCATGATAGATGGTTTTGATGTCTATATTGTTGAAGTACTCATATTAGTTAGACTTATCCATAGGAAAGTTGAAAATAGTCAAACTACTATTGTGCAAACAGCTAGTTTACGAGGCAAATATATGGAAATACATTAATCCACTTTTCTTTAGAACTAATGCATCCTTTCAGTTAACAAGGAAAGTTGTTGTAATAATTTATCTAACAATTCCTGGATATTCACAGCGTGTTAACTCAAGAAATGACACAGATGACGGGAGCAAAGATTCAAATGTCAGGAATTCTTCCCCAATTGATAAGTCATCTTCTAGTTGCAAAGCTTCTTCTCCCCCACAGTCAAGCTTGGTGTTTGGTTATCTTAATCTTTTCTCTGATGGTGTTGTAAGTTCCTCCTGCCACCACCTTTGTTGATGTGAAAAATACATGTTATAGCTATTGCTGAAACATGATATAATTTGAATTTCGCAGCACAACTTCACTGATGGTATGGCCTTAGGAAGTGCATTTTTATTACATGGTTCAGTTGGTGGATGGTCTAGAACATTGTTTTTGCTTGCACATGAGCTTCCTCAAGAGGTTTATTTCCCTTCCCTTTTCTACCTTCCATCTACTGAAATAATTTTAGAACATTGTACACGATATACATTTTATAGCTAGAGAGTAGGAGTTTTTGTAATCTCTTGTTGTTACTCTTTTATCTCTTTTTTGCTTAATGCTATACATGTATGTCCCCACAGTTTCATTTATTATAGATACACGTGGATGTCTACTGTATGTCCCCACAGTTCCATTTATTATAGATACACGTGGATGTCTAGACTTTTGCTAGTCGTCCTTTCACCCTTGAGGAAATATGTTAAGATAAAAAGAATATGTTATGTGATAAGATAATTGCCTTGGAGTGAGAAAGCAGTGGACAGCAGTCAACAAGCCATAGTCAGGCTAAGGGAGAATTGTTAAAGGCAAGCAAGATTTTGGCAGTATGAAACTTTATATCATCATACTAATGATATTGGATCCAGAAAAGTGCAGGAAACTGTCATAATGCAGATATAACACAGGCTTATGCGAAAACAGACTAAGCATATTTAATTGCTCAGAATTTCCCAACTTGACTAAAATTTCTAACTTACAGATGAAGTCCTTTTTCCAATAATATCTTGTGGTCCAATTCAGTTCACTATATTGATTCTTTTAAATGCTTTGCTGTTTATTCTCAATCTAAATCCGTCATTTGAAATTTTCATTTCATTTGTGCATAATCAAGTTCTTTTGGATAGTTATACCCAAAATAAGTTGTTCTTTTGGATTTTGAAGAACTAAAAATGGAAGGAAAGTAAGAAGGGTTTACATTTGGTTCAACAATTATTAGGGGAAGGAAAGGTAATGGAGAGAAAGGGAAACTAGGGAAAGGAAATAGAAGTGAAAGAATTAACCTTCTTTAGATGATATAACTAAAGGGAAGGAAAGAGAATTATAATTTTTGTTGGACGAATATATCCTAATGTATGTGTTTATATATTTAATTACATAAGATAAAAATTGGAAATGCATTTTAAATATATCGTTCCCCTCCTTTACATTCCATTTCGGGGTTGAAAGAAAAATAGACTATTGGAGGGGAATGGAGGAGACATTTTCCTCCATTCCTCTCCATTAAAATTGCAATCAAACAGGACTAAACTATTGATCTCCTTTTCCTTCCCTCCTTTATCCTCTTTTCACCCCCAACCAAACAGACCTTAATATGAATAAGTTATAATTTGGTACTTCTCAAAAAAAAAATTCTTTGGTATGTTTTTTTCGACCTTGAAACTTGATAGTTATTTACATTGGATTGATTAATGCAAAAAAGGTTGCGCGATTGGATCTCATGTGTTTTTTGTTAAAAAGTGGTTAATCAAATTTATATCTGACAGAACATGTTTGTATTCACACTCTTATTTGCATAAACATCCAATGTGTTTTGCCTTCAGTTGTGCATTTTGGCCTATCAATTTAAAAAAAAGTTCCATGCAAAAAATCTTAAAAAGTGCAACTTTTTTGCATTAGTGAAAATTTATGTTCCTAGGTATTTTTATTGATTCACATTTTACAGATAGCACACTTTTAATCAGTTATTTCTTGATGAGTACTAGTCACCACTTTTGCCAATTATCTTTAAAATATCTATGATGCCACTGATCCTTTTCTGTTGCTATCATGAAATTATCCTGTGACATCATATAGGTGGGCGATTTTGGAATCTTGGTGCGATCAGGTTTCTCTGTCCCTAAAGCTTTGTTCTTCAATTTTCTGTCTGCATTAGTGGCACTAGCTGGAACTGCATTGGTACGTTCTTTCTGTATATTTAATTTTGTGCACAAGTCTTGGAATGTTTCTATTCAAATCATATAATGTTTGTATCCTTTTGAAGAGATCTTTGTGTATATATTGTAGGCCTTGATTTTAGGAAAAGATCCCGGGCAGTCCTCTTTGATTGAGGTAAAGAACTGTGGATAAGTTTTTTCTTCAGTATTAGAAGTATGAGTTTACTTGTTGACACTGTGCTGATACAGAGAACTCTTTTTCTCTCAAGGGATTTACTGCAGGTGGTTTCATATACATAGCAGTGGCAGGCGTACTTCCTGAGATGAATGATGGCAAGACAACATTCAAAAGCACAATTGTTCAGTTAACTGCTCTTGTTTTAGGAATATCTGTTGCCTTGTTCATTTCCTTGGTTGAATAGAAGTGTCATTTAGTCTTCCTGTATAGCATCACACTGCTGAATAATGAAAGGTCATAGAAAGATGCTACATCTCCAGTAATCTAAGGAGATGGATTTTGAAGATTTTGCGACTTATCTCAATGAATGAAACTGATGATTACTGATAGTTAGTTGCAGACATCTAAAACGTGTCTCTTGATTTTTTTCATTGGAGCTGAACTGCTGCCTTGCTTGCTTGTTTGTTAGATCTGTTGATGCTGTTGGTTGACAGTGTCGCCCTTTTTAAAGAATTATGATCAATTGGTCTCAAATGTGAAACTTCTGGTAAAGTGGAAGTTTTGAAGGAGAGTTGTGGACAAATGAAAAATAATCTTGATTATTAATCTTCTTTCAAGTGCAAGAAAATTAAGCTTTATTACGTTTGTTTCATCGACAAGAAAAAAAAAACTTTATACATATTTGTAGTTACTGTTCTCAGTACCATATGAAGTAGCAATTTCCTTTTTTTTTTGCTGTACAGATCATCATAATAAGAGCATCATAATAAGAGTAACTTATTAATCTGTCGAGCTCACTCCATATGAAGTTATAGAATGCTACTCCATATTCTCCTTGCATTGCTGAAATATATGGAAGATGTTGTACTGTGAGCCCCTGGACGATGCAGCAGCAGCGGCATCCCTCCTCGTACTACTGATTTGATACTTCTCCCCGTCGGCGGCCGACGACGATTGCAGTCTCTTTCTCAAGCTCTCGGCAAATGTTTCATCATCCGCGTCCTGTTTGGAACAAAATAAAGTGTCAAATTGAAAGGTCTTTTTTTGCAGATCAGAGAAAAAATGAAGAAGAGATTCCATGTAGCTACATTATCGAAGGAGTAATCAGACAACGGGCACTTCGCCGGCCGATCGTCGTCGATCGGCTCGACGGGGTGCTCGATCGGAAGGAACTCCTCCGCGTCGACTCGCACCAGCAGCGCCAACTCTTCCTCATCGGTGCTGTTGATAGAATTATCAACAGGACTGCTGCAGCTCATCACATCGCTCACTTCTTCTTCCTCCTCTTCCTCCTCCTGCCCTTTCAGCTTCTTCTCCTGCACAACTCGCAACCAAATAACAACCAGAAACAGCAAAAAATAAGAACAAATCAAAACAAACCAAGAACCAAGAAGAGATCCAAACATTGTTTTCTCTTCTTCCCCTTCTCATCATCGGAGGTATATAATTACCTGAGGTTGGAGAGGTTTGAGGAGCACGTAGTCGGAGAAGCGGGAGAAGACCCCCACCATGATCGACTTCTTGCTCGCCTTTTTTTGCTTTTGGGAGTTCGGGATCGGTCTTTATACACAGTCGTCGCTGGAATGCTAAAAGATGTCAGCTGTCCATGACTGTGAACTGTGAAGATGGAGGAGGAGGCAAAGAGATTTAATTTTATATGTATGTGCTGTGGATGTGGATTTTGTTGGGGGTGGAGATGCATTTACAAGTTTCCAAAGTGGACAACGGCTACTTTTTGGCCCTAACGATTTCGTGGGATCCAAAACCCAATTTTAAGCACCGACGAGATCTGTGTTTTGAGAGATCCAAACAGACGCAACGACAAAAAAAAGCCAAGAGGCGACCCTCCACGTCTGCCTTCTTAATTTCACATTCATTTAAAAAAAAATTGGGGGCTAAGAAATTCTTTTGAATAACATGAATATGACCTGCAACTCTCTTACTATTATTTAACTCTTATTACTCTTATTTCTTAATTTAAAATTCAAATTTATTACAACTAATTATTTTATAGTTTTTTATAGAAGAATTTCTGGTATTCGCCAAAGGAGAAAAAAATGGTAATCAAATATGGTCTAATTTGGAAACAAAATAGCATTTGTGAACTTTAAAAAGTATGAGGACGCCTAAGACCAAATATTGAATTTTTATTCGATGATAAATTAAGATAACATCATAAAATAAATTAAAGTGGTTATCCTTTCTATCATCATTTGAATATTTGGACTCTATACACATATACAAGTGTGGACACGAGTCGAGCCGAGTTAAACCAACGCTTAAATAGATTAGGTCTGTTTAAAAATTTAATAAATGAACTAGGGCAAAGATCTATAATAGATTTATAAATTAAATTTGACCTGACTTATTTATTAAATTTAAAAAACCTAACCTAACTTAATAGCTTATTAAGTCATATTTATTTATTAATAATTATATATATTAAATTATATTTTAAACTATATTTATAATATAAAAAATAAAATATTGTGCACTTTAGCATTTACATATCTAACACACTATTTTGAATAAAAATGATTTATTGTACATCTTTCACATTATATTTAATTTTTTTAAATCAAAATTATTAACAATTTTGGCTCGTATGCTAAATATTTTTTTTAATTTTTATAATATATATTAATTATATAAGTTAGTCTTATAAGCTAACAAGTTAGACTCAATATAGGCGAGTCAAGCAGTTCAAATAGAAATGTCAAATCTTAATTTCGAGTCTAATTTATTTATTTAAAAAGACGAGCTGAGCAAGACTCAAAATAAATCAAGTAACGAGTCGCTCACGAACGATCTACCTTATTTCTAATCCTATGTATGTATTAAATATGGGGTTAATGTATTTACACACATTTTTTTTCGAAATACAGTATGCGCGCATGGACTAAAAAGTTAGGCATTTAAGTTGGAAACAAACAGAACAACCTATAATTTTTTTTAGAGCATAAAATAATTAAGATCCTCCCTCTCCTATTGATACTGACTATAGATCTCAAACTCAACCTGCATACTTTTTCTTTCCTCAATTCGGATTTCAAACTTGCAAGCTCATTAAACAGCTCAAAAGTCGGTAAAGATTAAAAGGTGTAGTCCATTGTCTTTTACTCGTGGAGCAGACAATAAGACTAAAAAGTTGTGTTACATATTGTTCTGTATCTACGTGTATACTCTATTTAAAAAGAAATAGCGCAATGCTCAAACACTTAGTACTGTTTATTAGTATATATACAGTTACTAAAATCAAATTATAATAGAATTAATGATACGATTCAAGAAAGGCACCTTATGTGGAAATAAATTTGGCAGTTAAACTATGATCTAAAAATAAAAAAAAACTATTTAATATATTAATATCATATACGAATATGCATTATAGAAGTACAAATATAATGTAAGTGATAAAAATTAGAGTACGTGTAATATATGCAGAAATAAAAAAACAGCAAATAAAAAGAAAAATGACCCATGGATATCCCTAGTATGCACTCTTATTGAAGTCCAAATTTATTAAGGGTTCGTTTAACTTAGCTTATAAATAATTTAGAATTACTTATAAGTTAGTTTTAAAATATTTCATATCTGATAAATAAAACATTATACTAATAAATTATTAGAGTAACAATTTATAAGTTAAAAAAATAAACAATGTCTTCTACTTATTTTTAAAATTATTGACTTGTTTCTTTTAAGCAACTATATTATTTTTTTATTTATATTATTTTAATATTATTATCATATAACTTCAAGGACATCTTAATCAATATTTATTTTAACAATCTTTGCAACTACTTATTAGTATTATCAGTGCTTTTATTTAAACACATAATTACTTATATTTTAAATTAAATTTCAATACTTATCAATATTAGTGTTTATCAAATATTTTTTATCAGTTAAGTCAAACAAGCCCTAACTATACTTATAAAAGCCTCCACCAAATTTTTCATGGTCTCACCAAGGTAGGAAACTCAACCTGAGCTATTCCACACCATTTCCAGCAGAAAATTAGCAACAAGATGAAGATGTATTGATGCAAAAACAAAGAAAAGCTGCTGGAAAATGAAAAAGGGAGAAGAAGCACTAAAAGGAGAGGAGGAGAAATCAAAATATCCATAAAAATCTCTAAAATGATCGTTAAGTCAATGTAGAAAACATATTGTCATATGATTTAGAATCATGAAACATGGTATTATGAAGTTACTATTAATATTGTGCAGCTAGTATTCTACATATGCAAATATTGTTTAAAATTATTTTATGCCACGCTCAAACTTAAGACAATGCATGCTAGTGAATTGCTATTGAGATGTCCTTGTATTGCTATTAAGATAAATATTTTGGAGTAGCAAATTGATTGATATTGTCATTGATAGAGAAAACTTAGAAAAATCATAGAATTCACATTTTTCCTTTCTGATTTTCAAGATAGTCGATTGACTGGCATCAAGTGAGGTTCCGACCGACTATCGGTAATGAGAGATGAGTCAATTGAAGATCTTATGAGTGGTCTGACTGACCCTCAAGTTGAACGACTATCAAGAGGCTTGAGATGGTCCAACCATAATCAATTGGGACAAATCCATTGACATGAATTAGTTGAATGGAGTCCGGTCGGTCCTCATGTCGGACGACTACTGAGAGGTTAATATATTGATAGACCCTTTGGTGTGTTCGATCGATCTTACCATAAATCCATTTTATTTAATATTATCATTTATTTAATTGAGTCAATTGATTGCTAATTTAGAACACATATTGCGTGCCAAGTCATAATATGTTAAAATGTTAATATAATGATGTATTGATTGATTGAAATGATTTATTGAAGAATATATTGGAAGCCTATTGAATATTAGGAGATTGATGTTCCCACATTATTATTGACCCAAATGTGAAGATTCGTGGCATTGGCGTTCTTCGAAATGTCCACAGAAGCAATGCATCTTATGATTTAGCTAATCGTTTTGCCGAACAAAATTATCTAATACTCCAATTATTGTGATTGAGTCATTGAAATTGATTGAATTGAAAAAAAATATTATTTAATATATAATTGATGAACTACTGGATCTTGATTCCTGATTGATATTGAACATTTAATCATTAAAATTGATTGAAAGTGTTGCTTATATTAAATAAGACGATTTAGAAAGTCATAAGATGAACTTTCAATTATCAAATGATACCAAATAAGATAAGATTTAGAATGAGCACGAAATTTAATATTATTAAATGTTTATATCATTGAACGATTGATTGATATTGAAATTGTTAAATTTGAAATATTAAAACTAATCATTATTGGTTTATTAATGCATAAAGGTTATGATATACTATTATTATATGTTGTTAACAGTCTATAGAAACTGTAAAGACTTTACATATTGAACAAAAAATCATAATCTCTTACATTGGATCCTACATGTAATCATAATGAACCTTGGATGGTGACACTACTCTAACAAAAGACACTACAAGAAAATTAATATTTTCTGACAGAAATATAGGAAAATCCATCAGAAACCACGTTTCTGACGAAATACAAACGTTAGAAAAAAGCTCATTGAAAAGGATTTTCTGATATAAACCACCCGCCAGAAATTCTGAGGGAATATACCGTCAAAATTTTGACGAAATATTATTCCATTAGAAATATTTAAAAAAATTAAAAAATAATAATATTTTACAAAAAAGTTTTTATATTAATTAAATTATACTACGTATTTTGTTCTAAATATTTAATTTACATATCATTATCCTCATCAGTATCTTCAGGAGGAGTTTGCCCTTTCATCATTAGTCTCCATTTCTTACATTTCTTTTCTTTGCGCACGCCGGGCTTATTCCATCTGCATTTCAAGACGTTGTTACATATGTTGTTTCATTCGTTCTTGCATCTGTTGTTCCATTTGCTTAAGTTGTTCATCAACATGTCGTTGTATCTCTTCAATTGAAGGACTCGACACCGATTTGTGTGTTGATCCTAAGTCAACATAAGTGACAGATGAACATAAATCATAAACACGATTTTTGTTCGTGCCGATATGTTTCCTCCAAAGTACTCTAGTTGTCTTTGGCGTGCCTCCTTGTGTAACTTGAGTGATACGCTCCACTTGTTTCGCTTTAAATCCTTCCTAAAATGTAATTATAAATAAAAATTAGCTATAATAAAATATTGAATCAAATATTGAGAGATATTAATATCTTACATATGTGTTCTTTGCAAATTCTGAAACACAACCCTTATTTTTTTGTGATGATTTCTTAAAAAAACTTCATCTTCTGTGAGTTTTTCACCGCGCTCCAATTTCTGAAAGAAATTTTATCATTAATTCATTTGGAATAAAAAAATTAATATAATAAATTAGAATACTTTAACATCTACCATTCTTTGAGTGGTGGTACCCCTAGAAATACAACCATCCGCATATAGATAAGCGCCTTGTTGAGATGTGTAGGATCTAGATGGCACCAAGAGGGGGGGGTGAATTGGTGTATTAAAATTTTTTTCTACTTTTTCTAGAATGGGTTAGTTATATCAGTGGAAGCATATAGATGCAAATATAAACAAGTAGAAGAAAAGAACAGATAAACAAACAAGCAAGCAAACACAGAGGTTTGTTGACGAGGTTCGGTCAAACTCCTGGCCTATGTCCCCGCTCTGGTCTTCTTGAACTCGGGATCTCCGGAGATCACTAAACTCCTTCTTCAAGGGCGAAGGTCCCCTTACAACTTATCCTTTCTTTTCTAGAGGACAAGGAGACAACCTCTTAGAAGTTCGCTCACGAACTCTCACTCCCTTCTATCCTGGATTCTTCACTCGAATCGCATAAGAGGAACTAAGGATTTTTTCTGCTCAAGCTCTCACTAGCTAATTTGCTAAAGTTACTTCCCAAGACTCTTGGGATTACAATAT
>LTAE01005835.1:11641-23540 GCA_001647135.1 Pontederia paniculata | reverse complement strand
CCAGCAAGGTCATAGTTGACATCCAAGGCTATCATCCGGGGAGCAAATCACTCCAGAGGAGGTCACTTGCACAAGTCTATACGAGATCGTCGAAGCTAAGCTAGGGATCATTGCAAGAGATGTTATAGTCATGGTTCCCGCCCCTGCTTCAACAACATGCCACCAAGAATGTTGGTGCAATCGTGAGCCTAAACGTCTTGTTTTGATCAATGAGCTAATCGTCATGGTCGTCGCTTGACTCTCACTCATAGAGAGAGGGGGAGGGGGTCATCGCCCTCTTCTTCTCTCTTGCGTACACAGAGAGGCGGGAGCCACCTCTCACTTGCTCTCCCTCGTAATGAGAGAGAGAGGGAGGCCATCGTCCCCTCCCCCCCTCCTCTCTGCATGGTAGAGAGATAGAGAAAGGCCGCAACCCCGTCTATCTCTCATTGCCGGAAAAAAGGGAGAGAGAGGGGGGGGTGCCCCCTCGGGCTTCCCTAAGCAGGGATGTCACCCTTTTTTTATATATTATTATCATGTATGAAGGATTAACGATGAGGTGGTGAGAGTAAATTGTTTAAGTGGCATCCACATAATCCTTTTAAGTTGAAAATCAGCGGTAGCCGATCAAGATGATTATATATGTAAAAGTTTTTAGGTCCGATGATTATGTGATTACAAAGTGAGATTCAATGATCATTTGAAGAATGAGACGAACTTAGATGACTATTTATATAATTTACTTATTCCATTTGAATATTTCCTTGAAAAATTGCTAGTATTTGAATATTTCCTTAACTAATTTATATAGCTCTAAGTCATATATCTCATTACAACAAATGAGTGTATCACGAAATTTTTCTTCATATCAAAAAATTCAAACTCAAAATTTGTTTAAATAAAAAGTTGTTACCATTTCACTCTATTAATTATCTTAACATTGTAATTTAATGAAAATCTCATGCAATTTTCATTATGTATAATATTAAATAAGAAGTTGCCCCCTCAATACGATATATAATTTATCAAATTAATAAATACCATTTATATTATAATTAATTTATCATTGGTTATAAAATTTATATTTCATAATATAATTTCGAGCCCCACTTAATTCTTTTCTCGGTCGGTCCTTGCATTCCACCCTTAGTTGTTCCGTTATTATTCTACAAGCCAAATAAATTGGTCTGTTTCCTTTGAAATATGATGTTACAATTTGTAATCACACAACTTATTTTTTGGAAAACATTTGTCTTCATGCATAAACAAATTTAGATATGGTCATGCAAATAAGTCAAAAACTGGGAAAATTAAACTAGGCTAATATAAATTATACTAAAAATGTGGTTTGGCGCATTCTCATATGTATTAAGCCATAATTTAAATCACCACCAAAATATATTAACATTTTATAAATTATCAATTTGGTAAATGCTAATCACATAAATTTTAACTTAAATTATTAAATAAAAAATACTAAAATACCTCAAAATTATTTATATTTAGTGGTATATTATTTTATATAAATAAAAAGGATCAAATTGAGAAGGAAACATAAATATAAATTAAGAGAAAACAAAAAAAATAAGGGAGAGATAAGAACAATATGAATGGATGAGGTGAGATTTTATATCTGTACAAATACATGACTTTCATAAGAACTGTTGGAATTATGTTCGGTATTGATTATCATCACTATGGGAGTTATAGTAATTTGAACAATAAATATGGGACCTATTTTTTTTTTAAAAAAAAGATAGTTACTGATAATTACTGATAGCTCAAATAATTCATGCACATACAGCCAGAAGTCAACATTACAAATAACTGAGCATAAACAAATTTGCTAGAATTCACTAATAAATTTTAATTAAAAACTATTTTTAGTTGTTTTTTTTCATGAATTTTTTTTATCAAAACAATTACAATATTCAGAGCAGTAATTCATTAATTTAGTTTTAAATTGATAATATTATTATATATAAACTTTGTAAGATATTTCATAAAAATTTAGATGATCTTCTTATTCTCATATCCAGTTTGTCAAAATGGGTGAATGGAACAGTTTCTATGACTAGTTCAAAATAGTTGGGTTTGACATAATTGAGACCAAATAGTTAAATAAATACTTATGATCCTGGTCTGGAATGATTTCTACACCATCGTCAATAATTACTCTTGTTATCATTCTTGCAACAACATTTCTCCATCATTGGCAGTGTGATAACATGCATTTAGTGCCCCCATTTTATTTATGTGTAAAAAGACGGGAGTGCAACTATTAAGGTAACTATTAACGCTTAATTTTTTCCCCCGTTACCTCGACAAAATTATCTTACTAATCATTGGTAATGTCCAAGATACAATCAATCTAATCGTTGTGAACAATAGTGATAAGTTTGTTCTAGAGTTTTAGTAAAATAATTTTTTAACTCCTGAAATTATATCATAAAAATAATTAACTTGTAAAACGATTAAATAAAATTATAAAATAAGTAATACATTATCATAAAATAAAATGATCACATAAACATTTTTTAGCATAAAAAATATATGAAATGTCACTATTTTAATTCATTAACTATTTATTTATAATTTATTCTTAAATAATAAGCTGAATAGTTAAACTTTTAAAATATTTTTCGATTATATAAAATGAAAATCATATGGACTCATAGATTTATAAAAAAATCTTACAAAATTGAATATGTTTCATATATTTTTTTTATATCGATTTGATTAGTTCATAAAAATTCAATAAATTAACAAATAAACAATTCTTTTTAATTTAAAATAATTTCAAATCTGAGTTTTAGAAATCATATTATCATAATTAAAGTGTGACACAGAATAATCGGAGAAAATCCCAAACTATGAAGAAATAATAATGATAATAATAATTTCTATGGGAAAAACTATTAATTGAGGCAATAAATGAGAAAAAAAAAACATGGAAATAGTGCCACCGGATCCGCCCGGGATGCATTGATGATCCTGTGGACCACCCTATTTCCAACCAAACCGGCTTCCGCCTTGTGGGTTGTGGGGACTGCCTGCCGGCGGCTCACACATCCGTATCGTGGGCCTGTGGCTCATCGTACCCCGGGTCTCCACTAAATTCATCTTCCTCGAGATAAAAAAAAATTAATGGAGGTGTATCGTAGGATATATTATATATTATATTATTTGAATCATTAAATATAAAATATATAATTATAATTAATTTATTTAAAATTTATATATTTTATTTATTTTTATCAATCATATAGTTTAACTTTATTGATTCAAATAATAGAATATATGAGTGCATCTTCACTATATATATAAGGAAAAAAAAACGTTTGCTTCCTTGTTGGAACAATCTCCTTCACAGAAAAATAAAGGTTTTGATAACTTAAACAAGAATTACAGTAAAATTAAATAAAAAGCGTGAAAAATAACAATACGTTCGTCGTCACTTCCATATGTACGTCATTAATTATTTACCGCTATGATCAAACTGCGAGCGGTTGATACCAGAGAAAGTTGGGAATTAATTAAGAATTTAAAAGTATATAATTTAATTCGGCTTGATATAAAATCGAAAATGACCTGAAGAACTTTGTTTGAGCCGGTAAAAACCGACCAATGTTGAATCGGACAAAAAGCGGGTTTAACTTCAAAAAGTGAAAAGGCAGAAAATTAAAGCCTTGATAGAGAAATAAGATTTATGAAAATTAGTGAGAATATTTTTTTTTTGAAAGAATAGAGTAAAATATTCTTGTGATGATACTTTAGTGGTGGGTTTGAATGATCTAATTGGTATTGTAATAATTAAATTAAATAATATTTAATTGAAATAAGAAATTTTTTTAATATTTTATTATATATTTTTAATAAAAAATAACAATTTATAGAAATAATTAAATATAATTATAAATAATATTATTCTAATTATTGATTAAATAATAATAAAAACTATTAGAACTAATTTAATTATAGAAGTTAACAAATAATTAATCTATGTTTTATTTATAATAAAATATTAACTACCAATAATTATAAATATTATAGTAATTAACAAATTATAAATATTTGTCGCCATTCTATTTTTAATAATATTGTATTACCTAATAATTAATTAATACTTAATTACTAATATTTATGAAATTATATTTATTTATATAACGTCACAGTTTTGTGCAAAATTTATAAGATGCTAAAACTTAATTAATTGTAATTAATATATAATTACACAAGTTAACAAATAATTAATTACTTAATATATTTCTAATTGTTGAATTATGTAATGATAAATAACTATTAATGCTAATTGTAGTTATACAAATTAACATGTTTCTAATAATATATAACTAGTCTTCATTTTCAATAATATATTATTACCAAATAATTGTGATAATATAATAATTAATTAATATTAAAATTATTAGTATCAAAATATTTATAATATTATAATTTATTATTAATGTTATATTTTTGTGAGAAATTAAAATTTAATTAATAATAAAAAACTTATTAACTATAAATTATTATGTATTTATTAAAATAAAATAATTCAATACTGTAAAGTGGAGAGAAAAAGTAAAGCAAGAAAAAATTGTTCTTGCCACTTGCTTTTATAAAAAAAATAGGTGATTTTGATAAATTTAAGGTGGTTTCAAAAAGTAAAAGAATTATATTATTCAAGGGATATTTGGGTGCAAATGCAAGAATAAAGTATTTATTCCTCTCTTATCTTTGTATCAAACATGCCTAAAAATTAAAACTAAAAAAAAATAAAAAGAAAACTAAATTGAGGGGATCCGGGAGGAATATGAATTTATAATGGAAAAAAGAAATCAATTGTAATAAAAGGACAACATTGAAGTAGAGTGAAAAATAAAAAAAATTAGGATGTGCAAGTTAGGGCCTTAAGTGGTTAAAAAAGTACATAAGAGAAAGTAGGAAAGTATAATGTAAGAAAAGAAAAGTTAGGAGTGATTAAAAATAAAAAAAAACGTTAATTTAATATCATTAATACTACATGAGAAGTAAACATTTAATAATAACTTACATATAAAAAAAACTTAAGAATAACTTTTTTAAATAAATATAAACATTTAAAACTTAATAAATACTTTTTATATTAATATTTTATTATTAGTGCATTATTATTAATATTTTTATACATTTAAAATTTTTAGTTGTGCTATATGTAAATCATAAAAAATATTATTTTAACAAAATTTGGATTCAATTAATTCAATCATGAAAAATCTGATCTGATTATGAAAATGTTGCTAACTATTAAAAGGAGGGTTTGAAGAGCACTACGATCAAGCTCCCTTTTTCCTGATTAACTTAACACTGGAATGTGCAATGAATCGAACTAATGCACGTTATGTTTTTCATTAAATTCAAGTGCCTAAACTATTAATTTCGTTACGGTCATAGTATGACATTTTGGATTATTAAAAGTTAAAGTAAATAATTAATGTAAAGCAAATCAATACTTTATAATTTAATCTGAACGCCAATATAAGAAAATATAGTGGATTGAGAGCATGTTTGGATGCACCAAAAATTAAAATATTTAGATAATAGGTCGTAATATTTTTATTGATAAATTATTTTACAAACAAATGTTTAACAAATAAAAATACAACGTATTAAATAAAAAATATCATAAAATAATTATCTACTTTTACTTTTATTTTATTTTAATATTTTTTCTTTCTTCTCTATCTTTCTTATTTCTTTTGTGGTTACAATATATTTGAAAATACAACAAAATAGTTTAGGAGTTTTCGTATTTTTTTAAAATATCTTATTATAATTTTTTAAACGTAGAAAAAATTATAAAATTTTCAAGCAGGCCATAAATGAAAAGATCTCAACATCAAATTTTAAAATCTCTTTGAAAAAAATTAAGTTGAATGATTAGCGGGTTTGAGAAATTGAGAGTAGGCTCGAGTTTAAGTCTTGGAATCGTTAATTTGGTCAGGATTACTCTGTCACTTCTATTCGAACACCAAATTAGTTGAGGGCTAACTGTCCTAAACATCGATGAGTCTAGATAAAAAAAAATCTCTCTGAAAAATATTCACACTACTCGATCATTATTTTCTTCTAAATTATTATCATTCTTTTTAATCTCGACTCCGACAATTTCGAAAGAATGGAATATGGTTGGCACGTGCGCAGAGCGTACGGGGGTTCTGCCACGCTTTGGATTTTTTTTGATATTTTTGCTGCAAGGCCTTGCAATCCAAGTACAGCGAAAAGGAAGGGGGCAAAAATATATAAATAAATAAATAAATATAAAAAAAGAGGTAGGCTGTCAAAAGAGAAAGCGAGGGGAGTGGTGCGTGTGTGGGGGGCCGAGGACGACACGTGGAGGTGCGACACGTAGGACGAGACGCACGCTCGTACTTGGTCTCCGAGTGGTCACAGGCTGGACGAGTACGCTGCGCCGCGGGACCCACGCGCTTGGAAAGAGAGCGAATCCCGCACAGCCTGGCACGTGTGTGGAGGAATCACATGGGAACTACTACTACTAGTAGTTGACTGCTAGTCGTAGAGTTTTAATTCTTATATATATTTTTAAATTTATAAAGAAAATATTTGTGTGATTGATAACGGATCTGTCCTTCATTCAAAAGATCAAAATTAGAAGTTTCGAATTTACCTTTAGTCAAAATTTATTTTATCGTATTCATTCGAATAATGAACTAATTAAATGATAATAATTTTAGACATCGATTAAATTTTATTTATAAAATTAAAAAATACTTTTAATTCTTTGTGATCCTTTTCTTTTTTTTAGAAGTGAGTTATTAAATAATTAATGCACCGTGGAGGAATAAGATGAATAAAATTATATCTTTGGCGTGTGGTGGAGATGGAAAGGATCGAGAGCACCGAAACAAAATAGATGACGTCATCTTTTTTTCTATTTTTCTTTAAGTTTCTTTGGAAGGGAAAAGATGAAGAGGGGGGCCCGTTTTTGGTGGACGGGTTTTATCCGGCAGGTTGCGATGGAGGAAACACATTCTCTTTCTGGTTACTTGATTCTTTCTATTTCTATTTTTCTCCGTTTCTTTTTTTCTTTTATATAAGAACCTTTAAGTTAAATCTAATTGATATAATTTTTTTTTGAATATTCACTCGAGACTTTTGATATATAAAACTACTAGCATTTGATTAATCAGAATCGAGTTAAAAAACAGAAATAATATTCTTTTCATCAAATTAATAACTTCGAAATTCGAATTCAAAGTTATTAGCTCTCGATCCTTCAATTTAGGATAGAGATCTGTTAACATCTATACCAACCGAACTTAATTCAAAGCTAATTGATATAATTAATTTATAAAATTATATTTTAAGTTGACAAGAGTTACTAGTTTGGAATTTAATTTTTGATATCATTAATTTGACTAAAAAATATCAAATATTATTTTAATTTTTATCTCAACTTTAAATTAGTTAGATGTTAATAATTTTGAATATCAAATTTTCAGAACAGATAAAAAAAAGAAACCTATAGAATTCTGTACTTTTATAAGTAAATGAGATGAGATTATTTATATAAGAAGATTAAGATCGATATTGTAAGATCCTATATATTAATCAAAATATTTTTTTTCTAAGTTTCTCACAAAATGATCGGTTCATAAGTCATAATGTAGAAATAAAAAAATGTTAAATAATAGAAATTGAGAAGGATTTGTTGAATGTAATTAAAATTAATAATTATTGTAATATATATTTTTCTGTTAGTTAATTACTTATATTCATCATATGATTTACTCGAATATATAAATTAGCACATAGGGTTCTCAATCAAGATTGAGATTAGTGTATGAAATAAGTATCACAAAAAATCATATATAAATCCAGATCTTAGCCTCTTGTATATGATGCGGTAGTTATATTAACACTGACTTTTTTTTCAGTTGAAGAATAAACTCGTATTCCTAATATATATTATATATATATATATATGTATATAAGAGAGCATCATATTACTTATCTTATTAATCATGTTAGATATATAGTAAATTTAATAATTTATAATAAACTCTTTAAGAGATAGAGAAGATTTTATTAATATTTTACGTGAACAAGATAAGTAGTCTGGTATTATCTACTTAAGTAGATAGCATCTTCACACATACAAGCACACATGCGTGCACACACACATATTGAAAAAAAAAATTCTCTGATTGGAATTGAACAAATCCAATGACTAACGACCTTCACGAAACGCTCCGCCCCTTCTCATCTCGTTGTTCGAAAAAAATTAAAATACTGAGACAGACAATATTATTGACTTTTGGCTAAGAAGTACTCATTCCTGGAAGAGCTGCAACAGAGCAATAGGAGGCAAGACAAGAGACTCGAGGGGTTCATTGATTGGACACCTTATTCAGTCAAGTAATAGTAATAGGGCTCGATTACGCATCCAAAAATCAAAAGAAGTGGCGATCAACGCGGCCTCGGAGAGCGAATAGGAGAGTAATTGAACATACATTGAATAAGACAGTATCATATTAGTTGAAAGAAAGAATTAATTTTTCCTACCACACGGTATGAGAGTTCTCACTTGAACAAAGTAGTTATACTTCCTTCACCTAGACCATAACTTGATTTTGCGGCTCTTCACACACACACACACACACATCCACACACGCACACGCACACACGCGCGCGTGCGCGCATATATACGCCAAAATAGAACCTTTTTGTTTTTTTTTTTGTTAAACTGAGAGTCTATTTGGTTAGCTTGATTTTGAAAAATCTTCATGTTTGATAAAATAAAAAAGTGTACTTATACGTTATTAGGATATCAACTTATAAGTCGAAAGAATAAATAATATATTCCCTACTTAGTTTTAAAATTGTTGATCAATTTTTATCCAATTATATTATTCTTTTATTTATATTCTTTTAATATTATTATCATATAACTTCAATGATATCTTAGTCAATATTAAAATAAATTTCAACACTTAAAATACTTATTAGCACTAATATTTAAAATGAATAAATATTATAACTACTTATTAATATTATCAACACTTTTACTCGAACATATATTTAATACTTTAATATAATTTTCAACACTTAAAAATACTTATTAACACTAATATTTATCAGTTATTTTTTTATCATTTAAGCCAAAACTCCCAACTGATGGCATGTTTTGGGATACCATTCAGAAAGAAAGGTTCAAGAAATTATATGAAAATACCAATTGTAATTGCACATAATGTCGGAGATAATGTAAACGAGGTGTGAGTCCGTAATTGACGGTGTTCATATTTGTTTCGAGTAATTTTCTTGTATAATCCCTCAACTTTGCCCGAATTTCACTTTGGTCTCCGAATTTTAGTTTGTAATAAATTGGTCCCTTAGTTTTGCAACTTGCTCGTCGAAAGTCTCTTCACCTAAGATAGCAGGTTTTTCTGGTTTTCACTCCACGCGGTAAAGCCACGTAAGTAAAAAATAAAAAATAAAATATTAATGTGAAATTTAAATTTTTTTTAATAGTCCCTTAACTTTACTCAATTCTTATTTTGGTCCCTAACTTTAAATTGTAACCAAATTGTCCTCTAATTTTAGTTTGTAACTAAATGGTCCATCAACTTTATAATACGTTCACTGAAGGTTCCTTTTATATAAAAATAATGGTTTATCAATTTTTTGTCCATGTGAGAATATGAAAATTAATATTCCTTATATCTACATTATTATATACATTCATGAGAATACGTCAACACAATAATATTATTACTTTTCATCTCATACAAAAGTGATTTTTATAATTTTTATTCAAAAAATGGATATCGACCGCCATCAAATTTCACTGGCACGTGCATCTTTCTTCCAAACTTTGATGGTTGCTAACTTTCTTTTTTCTGATGAAATTTATAAAAATTATTTACTTTTGCATGAGATGAAAACTAATAATATTCTATATGTTCATGTTATTCTCACATATACATACAACAATAATATTCTATATGTCCACGTGAGAACACGAATATTAATATTCTTGTGTCTATGTTATTGTATGTATATGTGAGAATAACATGAACATATAGAATATTGTTAGTTTTCATCTCATGCAAAAGTAAATATTTTTTATAAATTTTATCAGAAAAAAGAAGGTTAGTAACCATCAAAGTTGGGAGGAAGATGCACGTGCTGGTGAAATTTGATGGCGGTCGATATTCATTTTTTGAATAAAAAATATAAAAATCACTTTTATATGAAATGAAAAGTAATAATATTTATTGTGTTGACGTATTCTCACAAATGCATATAATAGTATAGATATAAGAAATATTAATTTTTATATTCTTACAGATAAACTATTATTTTTATATAAAAGAGACCTTCAGTGAACGTATTATAAAATTGAGGGATCATTTAGTTACAAACTAAAATTAGAGGATTATTTGGTTACAATTTAAAGTTAGGGGACCAAAATGAGAACTGAGTAAAGTTAAGGGACTATTCAAAAAATATTTAAATTCTACGTCAATATTTTTATTTTTTTATCTTTTACTTACGTGATTTTACCACGTGGAGTGAAAAACGGAAAAATCTGTTATTTTAGGTGAAGGTATTTTCTACGAGCAAGTTACAAAATTAAAGGACCAATTTGTTACAAACTAAAATTCGAGGATCAAAATAAAATTCGGACAAAATTAAGAGACTATACAAAAAAATTACTCTATTTGTTTCTTGTTTCCTCATAATCTATTTTGATGTGACCTTATTTCGTAAAAGAATTATTTGGCTCCATTATGCATTTATGCCCGTAAGGAGGGATCCTATGTGATTCTTAATAGTTATTATAACATGAAAATTGAAGTAATTTATGGCTCTAAGTAAACTTCCAACACATAAATTTAGTAATTTTTTTAATGATTCATGGCCCATCCTCCCTTCAAATATCTATATATTTTTTTTTCTGTTTCCATGCACAAGTACTATTGATAAAGAATTTGACTTATCCAAGAGCTACACACTATTGATAAAAGAATTATATGAAAGTATTTTTATACCGAATGTCACATCGTAATGTCTATTATTTAATACCGACTAGGAATTTGTGAGACTAATTATATAGGTTGGGTAGCAGGCTACATATAAAGGGCATCAGTATAATTAATTATGATGCGTACATGTACATGAGAAAAGTAGTATACTTCCACACTCGTGTGTTGAATTATCCAACAATCATGATAAAACTAATTATTTAATTTCAGTAATATATTATGACGACCAAAGACTAATGCTGATATGAAATAGGTTGGGGTGAAGTGATGATATATTTTTTTCATTTAATGAAGGCTCGAATTCAAGTATTTTATATGTAGATAAGAGTCTCACACATTATAATTAAGTGTCAACTTAGTATGACATATATTAATCAATGTTAGTAACTCTGAAATTATGATGGGTAATAAAAAAGATTAATGCTGATTATATGCCTTATAGTACACCTAATATACATGATGGTTAGATGCCATAAATTGACCATAGATCCAATACAACATTTTTTTAGAAAAAATAGATCCAAATTCAAATGATGTATTATACATAGTTATGTATAGAAAATATTACTTTTATCCCAATATATTAATGATGACAAATCTAATGCTATATAGTTTAGAATAATGTGACATATGGGTTTGTCATTAAAAGGGTCATATTTTTTTCATTTAATATAAAATTAATTGATCATTTACAATTATCTTGATTTTTATACTCATATACACAGTGGTCTTAATATGCTCATAATAGAAATTATTGTTATTAATTCAATCAATATATACATATATATATATATATATATATATATATATATATATATATGTATATATATATATATATATATATATATATATATATATATATATATATT
>LTAE01005834.1:0-24034 GCA_001647135.1 Pontederia paniculata | reverse complement strand
TTTTATTTTTCGCATATTGAATCATAACCCTATAAGTCATACGACCTTGTGGGTCAAATTAATATAGTTAGTATGTTATATTTTTTTAATTATGAATGTGAATTATGCTAACTATAATAAAATTACTATTATCAAAATTTTGATTGTTGAAGTGAAGTATTTGAATATCTGAATGAGTGATTGTATCAATTAAGAGTTAAGATTAATGAGAATCTATATTTTTATCATTATAAGAGAATATATTAGTGGTTATATGATCTAAGATATCAATATTTATTTTATGTTATATAATATATTAATCATGTTATAATAAATTTATCTGGAATATAAACTCTATGATTTTATGATTCGATTTTACGATACGAATCCACGAGAGGAAAAATGAGTTTACTTAAACTCTCGATATTGACAAGCTTGGTTCGAAGGCTCTGATAACCCAAAAGAATATATTTTAAGAAATAATAGTGATGATTGTAAAAATCACATAACAAACAAAAACATTAATAATAAGACATTCATGAGATGATAAAGAGATTGAATAGGAAATAACTTCATTAACTTCGTCTCTTGAGAAAGAGTGGTCACACAATTCATCAACGTCATGAAGATGCACCGTTAACTATTACAAATACAAAATAAAAGATCCTTTAACACAAATAAAAATTGAAAAATATAAAAATTACTACAAAATAATTGCTCATCATTCTCAAAGTTATAACATAATTCATATTCATTTCTTGAAGTTGATGAAGTTTCATATTCATCTTCTTCGGTGAGATCATCTTCTTCATTTAACTCAACATCATCTTCTTGATTGTGATCAACATCATCAACCTCATCAAATAATTGATCATCATCAAGCAAATTTTTAATTAAATTAGTGTCCATAATAGGCTCCACGAAAGTAGTCTAAAGCACATTGAATTTTCACCCGACTTCTTGCTATAGTTTTTATTGCCACCCACCATTGGACTTTGTTCTTCAACTTGTCTAGATAATTGACATAATAAACTTATCTTAATGATAAAGGAACAATAAAATGATCAAACATTTAATAACATGTAGTACGATGAACTTCAACAATTTTATATTCTTTATGAATTCTTATTATCCTATTTTTTTTGGACCAAACCACATGCATTCAAACAGAGTCACTCTATTTTTCAATCCTCCAAGCTATTCTAACTCAATGACATCCTTCAAAATATCATATTAATCATTTTCATTTTGGCCATCAATCGAGCATTTAACACATACACTATTATTGATTGTTTTTTCTCATGCAACCAACTATCCGTAGGAAACTTGTGTACATTCACAAAATAAATGGGCCAAGTTGTGACCTGTCAACTTGGCCCTCATGTTAGATAATGTAAGTAAGGATTAATGTCAGAAGAACTTACATATTCTTGAAAATATATAGTTATTGAACATACACATAAATAATACACTTAAGAAAAAGAATTAATGTCGAGAAAAACTTACATATTCTTAAACTATCCAGCAAAATCATCATTGGACTTGTTGATCAGAATATTATAATATTGCACAAAAGCATTAAAACCCATAATTAGTATGTAGCATTAAAAATATATCGTTATCAGAATTGATCACAAAATTCACTCACTTGATATAACATTGTACTTCTTCACAATTTAAGAGGACATGTTTTGTTGTCGACTTTAGCTCTGTTTCATTTAGCCAATGTGTTTTAGATTTGTCATAGTCACGACCAGGATGTTAAAAAATTGACAAAGTTTATTCAGTCGTTGACATACCTTCAGTAATATCATCATTTAGTCGAACTCTAGTTCATGCACATTTGACATGACTCAAAGTAGTAATAATAAAAATAAGATATCTCTTGAGTCAAATATGCTTCATGTATCTATCCTTCAACTCGAGTTTTATTTTTAACTATTGCATAAATATGGACACGTTAAATTTTCCATGTAGGAAAATAATTAATTATCCACATTAATATTGTTTTCATTGTAAAATTTTGTTTTGTTGACACGTCATATGTGAAGTTATCATTCCACAAAATTTTCAATTCAATAATTAATTGTTGCAAATATATATCTATCTTATACTTAGGATTATGAGGATAAGGAATGATACAAGTCAAAAATATATATATGAAGAAGTAATGCATATTTAGGAGGTAAATTATATGAAGTAACTATCACTGACCAACAAGAATAAAAAGATGAAGATTGATTATATGGAGTAAATTGTGTGCACACCAGCAAAATCTTATATTTCTAGGATCATTTGTGAAATATGGATATATTCAATCAAAATGTTTTCATACTTCACCATGAGATGGATGCATCAAAACACATTAGCTAAACCCATAAAATAATATAACCTTTTAAGTCTTGAGATAAGAGGCAAACAATGCATCTTTTTTATTGAAATTTAATTTTTATTTCTACCGATAACATATGAAGATTTGTATCTCTTAGCACCACAAACTTTGCGTTGCCTCAAATTAATATCTTTGGTGTAAAATAATATTCATCCATTTACACAACCATCTACCTTTGCTCACGAAAGATCAAGTTTAGAAACTATTTTTTTTGTTATATAATAATTTAATGGAATTCGTGATCCTGTCGGTGTCACTTCCTTTAATATTTCTATAATAGCATCGAAGCACGCATGTGATATATTAAGATTTGATTTAAAACTCAACATCTGAATGACTAATGATAATTCAGTTTTACACCCCAGCCATAAAAGACTCACTTGAAGCATTTACTAATTTATAAAATTCTTCTGCTTCTTCATTATGTTACTTTTCATAAAATCTGATATTCCCATATTCTGTTGTCGCAGCATTGCAAACTAAATTCTCATATCCATGAACTACATCATCTTTTAATTGAAAACGATTGATTGACTCTTCATTACTATTAAAAATGAGTTCTTCTTCTCTAAATTCGACTCAATACTAATAATTTGGTTTAAGACCGTTTTTATATAGATGAACTTTAAATGTATCTATTGATTAGAACTTTGTACTATAATATTTTAAACATTGATATCTAATTGTTCCTTCTCGCAGATACTGAGATGACTGACAAATAAAATTTATGAAATATTCAACTCCATTTACAAATTCTTGTGTAAGTTTTCTACAACTAGGATTAGTTCTATTATACATCCATCAACGAGTTTCCAGAGAAAACATTTATATGCAATAAATTATATAATACAACTACTAAATCAATCAACACATATTAAAATATTAAATTAATGTAATAATTAACATGTATCCTAAAAGTTGACATTAAAAGCAACTATGTAAACTAAATAATTTATGTATGAAATGATAATAACATATTAAATCAATTAACAAGTATTCTAACAATTAAAATTAAAAGTAACTAAGTAAATTAAACAATTAATATATGAAATGATAAATAAGACATTAAATCAATCAAGAATTAATAATTATCCTGACAATCAACATACAAAATAATAAATAATCCATTAAATTAATAAATAAAAAAATGCTGTAAAAAAATTGGAAGAGCCCCTACGGCGTAGGGCTGGATCTACCCCTGCGCGGCCGAGATAAAAATTCTGAAATTTTTTTTTTCAGAGAATTGCAGAAGAAGGAATATGGGGGAGATGAATATTTATGCGTCGGTGGGAGAGGCGGTGTGGGTTAGTATTAATACTAATTTTTTGGAAGAATTTAAAACAAAATTATTACACTCAAATAAAAATAATGTTACCTGCCTCATGGTCATCCTATTAAGTCAGGCATCTTTTATTTCGCTATTTTGACGGACATATTCCATTACAAGTTGTGACGAGCACAAAGTCCATCACAAATATTTGTGATGGACTTTCTGTCCATCACGACGAACAATACCTATCACAATTTGCGATAAACTTTTTAGTCCGTCATAAATTTTGACGGACTAAATGTCTATTGCAATTTGTAATGGACTTCATGTCTTGTCACAAATTGTGACGAAAATTGTCCATCACAAATTGTAAGTCTTCTATACCATCACAAATTATGACGGACAAAAAATCAATCACAATTTGTGTCGAAATAAATTTTTGTCACAAATTCAGGGAGGAATATTTAATCGTTTCGCAACTTTTTTTGTAGTGCAGGTCATCAAGATTTAAGGACATCAGAAATTTTCATAGTTGATTTCTAAAACGAAAAGATTACTAGCATAAACTAAGGATAAAATGAATGGAAAATCATTAATAGTGACTATCACATGCACTATCTGTGGTGTGGAGAAAATAGATAACACAGTAGAAAGAGCTTTCCATCCGTGTACGATGCCTCCCTATTCCGAAGTGTTGGTTAGACTCCCTTATGAGATTGATGATACGTCTACTAAAATTAGTGCAAAAAATAATAGTTTTATTATAATTATGAGAAAACGTTATAATTTTATTATTATGAAAAAAACATTAACATGAATGGGTGGATAACCTCGAATCCACAGCTAATCTATATTCATGGGGGTTTCTGCATAAAGCAAAGATGAAAAGTTTCAATTGTTTACACAATTTTATCGGAACTTTTGCCATTTGGTTGAGCAATTTGAAGAGAAGTATGATTTTCGATTAATAGCTGAATAACCTCTCTATTGCCGCGTGAAAAAGTGAATAATGACAAATAAAAGTACTGTTATTATTTGGGGTTAAATATAAGTATTGTTATTTTCATAGTTGTTTAAGGGCATATTTGATTAGAGGCAAAATGATGATAAAGGAGGAGAAGAAAAATAATGTTAATCGGTTAATCTTGTTTGGTTGTATTTTTAATCGAGTGGAACGGAGAGGAACACCTTTTTCATTTAGCTCCATTCCCTTCTAAATATTTATTTTTCTTTCAACTTCAAATTAGAGCGCAAAGAATGAGAAAGAAATATTTAAATTACCCTTCTAATTTTATCCATACATAATTTAAATATATAAACACATACAATAGATGAGAATAAAAGAAGAATTAAGTGACTATTTAATAAAAAAAAGTTGTAATAACAAACTGTTTTACAAAATGTTGTAAAAAATAATGTCAATAGACATTTTTTATGTTAATTAAATTCTGAAAATTCATATTTATTTCTGTTTCATGTTTTCATATATTATGATTTTAATTTTTTATTCTACTACTTTTTAGTTATATATTCTATTACAAATTACCTGGAGCTTCCGTCTCATTGGACCCATTTGCAAGTCATCCAAATTGTTGGGAAATACGAAAAATAAAAGTAGAAAGATCACAAGAAACACAGAAAAACATGCACAGAATTTACGTGGTTTGGAGATGGATCTCCTATGTCCACGGCCGTCGCAGAGAATTTTTCACTATGTTAATGTTCAAAACCACCAGAGTACATAACCGCTCCAAATATAACATATATATGATGGAGCTAGGGCAACCGCCCTAAAAATAATGAAATTACATATATACCTCTATAAATATTTTATTGGATCTACAAAATAGTTGGATCGACGCCAGTAAGAATTGAATGATCAGTCTTCATCTATTATATCCAAAATAAACAAATAAAGTAAAAGTTCTAATTGCAAGCAAGTCTAGTTTGAAGGTAACTTTCTCTAACGCACGTATGAACAATTTGATTGGGAAAAAATTGTAGTTGTTGTTATCATCTTCTTTTAGTTGTTGACCTGTTGCTAACTAATGCCGAAAATATATATTACAAAATTTTCCGGTTGAAGACATTTAGTTGTTGCTGTCATTTTTTTTTTTGAAAGAAAGGAACTTATCTATTGATATAGTAACCAGAAATGTCTTGGTACAAAAAAAGAAAGGATTCCTTGAGGAGGATCTCCTTGCCAAAATACATCAACAGAATTAGTGCGACCAAAATTAGCGAGATAATCCGCCGCCTGATTAGCTTCTCTAAAAATGTGTCGTGCTTCAAAAAGGTCCAAGCAAGATATACAGTTCCAAACATCAGCCATCACACTCGCTATCTTTCAAGGGCATCGGGTTTTCCTAGTGAGAATAGATATAAGATTAGATGAGTCTCCTTCCAGCCAAACATTCTTGAATCCCAATTCAGCGCATTTAGTGATGCCTTTGTACAAAGCCCAAGCTTCTGCCATTAGCACAGATGTAAAGATCTTTGATGTGGCACTTGCACAGATAAAACCTCCATTAGATGCTCTAATCAGAAATCCTGCACCCCCTCCCTCCATGGGACTTATAAAAGATCCATCCGTGTTGAGTTTAACCCAACATGGAGGCGGGGGCTCCCACCGAATCCAAATAGGATCGCGGTGGGGCAGTCCCTCAGGACAGTGGTGTTTAAGGTATTCTTCAGCATTGGCGCGCGCTCTATCCCACACGGCAGACATAGTGGACTGGCAGTTCCTAAAATGTATCTCATTCCTCAAGTTCCAAATACCCCATAAACAGTAAGGTGAGACAATATCATACATTTAGAACTGTTAACCAAATGAGAGCCTTCCAAGATCCAATCTCCTGATGACCAAGTATTAAAGAATTGAAAAGAGAAAGAAAGTTTTTGCTGAAAAATCTGCCAGAGTTGACAACTAAGAGGACATGTAAAAAATAGGTGCTTACTACTTTCCATGTGAAGACCACATAGAGTGCAATTACAATCAACAGAAGAATCAATGCTTGATAGCCAAATTTTTGTGGGAAGACGATCATGACAAAGTTTCCATAGAAAATTATGAATTTTAGCCGGCACAAGACCATCCAGCCCAACTACTACTACCTGGTGTGGGGGCACGCCAATTCAGAAACCTAAACACTGATTTTGCATTCGCAATACCATGGGTGTCATTTACCCAAATCCAACTGTCATCACTGGGACATGCAGGAACATGTATAGAAACAACCATTTTTCCTAAAATTTGGCCAAAAAACTTAAAAACCATATCAGTAATCCAAGAACCATTTAATATCATGTCAGAAACAGAATATGATTGTAAGAGCACATCCATATTGATAGAAGTAGGCATTAAACACAATGGAGTACAAAAAATCCAAGGATCATTCATGATGTTTATGGATTGCCCATTACCTATATATTTTTTCATTCCAAGTTTTATGTCCTGAAGAGTTTTTATGATAATCTTCCAACTCCATGCCTGATCTTTTACATGGTTGTTGCAAGTCCATGGGTGTATGTGTCCATATTTGTTAGTAATAAGCTGGCTCCATATATCTTGTTTTCCATTTAAAAGATTCACTATTCGTTTAGCCAGTAAAGATGTTCTTACCATGTTATAATTCCTAATTCCTAATCCTCCCTCCCATTTTGGCCTCTGAACCATAACCCAACTGATAAGATGTGCAGCTTTTTTCCCTCCATTTGAGGACCATAGAAATTTTCTGGATTGCCTTTCCAAACCTTCAATGATACCATTTGAGAGATAAATTGAGCTCATAGCATAATAGGGTATAGAGTTAAGAACAAATTTTATGAGGGTTGTTCTAGCAGCTTGATTAAGAGTGTGCATTTTCCATCCAGATAATTTAGAGGACACCTTTTCAGTGATATATAATTGATCTTTAGCATTTAGGAATTTATGTGAGATTGGGACTCCCAAATAAATGAAAGGATATGTTCCAATATTCATGTTTAGAATAGATTTAATTAGTGCTTTCCTTCTGCAATTAAACTTGTTTGGGAAAAAATTTCAGATTTGTTTGAATTGATTTTTTGATTTGTAAGACGTTGATATTGCTTGAAGATTTCCTTCAGTTTTTTGCAATTAGAACTAGTAGCAGCTATTGAGATAAGCATATCATCTGCAAACATCAAGTGACTTAAAGAGAAATTTGAAATTGAAAAAGGAATGAGTCTGACCATTTGTTCCTCTTGCCTCATTAGACTGGTGAAAACTTGAGAAATCAGGATAAAAATGTATGGAGATAAAGGGTCCCCTTTCCTAATGCCCTTGTGACTTTTAAAATAAGGAGATAGTGTACCATTTATGGAACAAGCAAAAGTTGGTGAGGTGATGCAACTTTTAACCCAATTTCTGAATCTAGTTGGAAAATTCATTTTCTCTAAAACATTTAATATTGCTTGCCAATCAACTCTGTCAAAAGCTTTTTCTATGTCCACTTTGATTAGCATATATTTCTTCCTACCCTTTTTCATACTATGTGCTATTTCTTGTGCTATCAAAATATTATCTTGGATGGATCTATTTTCTACATAAGCAGCTTGTGCAGGGTCTATTAGAGAGCTTAGTGTAGGCTTCAATCTTTTTGAAAGAATTTTTGCAATGATTCTATATAAGACATTACACAGAGAAATTGGTCTATAATATGTTACCAGCCTTGGATTCCTTTTTTTGGGAATGAAAACAAGCGATGTTTGAGTCCATTCTTTGGCATTCTACCGGATTGGAAAAAATGTAATATGTTCAAAGAAATTTCAGGACCTATGATATCCCAATAGTTTTTATAAAATTCAGAAGGAAAACCATCGGGTCCCGGAGCTTTGCCAAGAGGCATTGCCCAAAGACTCTCCTTTATCTCATGTATAGTAACTGGGGAGGAAAGATCATTGTGCCATGAGTCACTTAGTTGAGGAAGATTTGACCATAGGTTTATATCTAGAGAGGAAGTAGGATCTAACTGCCACATTTTCTCATAATGTTCCATGAAAAGTCCTTTAATATGTTCCTCCTTAGTGAATGTGTTTCCATGGGTGTCTACTATTAATGAAATATGGTTGTTTCTAAATTTGGTCAGAGTACTTAAATGAAAAAATTTTGTGTTTCTATCCCCATCTTTAATGCAACTCTCCCTTGATTTGCTCCACCATTTAATACTTATTTGCCTAAGAAAAGCAGCATGCTGATTATAAAGGGATCTCAATTTTTTCAGTTCCCACTCATTTAAGCTAGATTGTGCATCCTTAGATTCAAGTGCTTGGATTTCCTGTTTTGCCACTTGAGCTCTGTTTTCTAATCTACCTAGATCCTTCCTGTTCCATCTAATGGTTTGTTCCTTAATAGTTTTAAGAGCTTGTTGAATGTTCCCAAGCTGATTATGCCTTTTATGATTGTCCCACACATTCTGAACAATTTTCTTGGGTTGAGAATAATCGAACCAGAAATGCTCATATTTGAAAAGTTTAGGTTTGGCCTTACACATGTTGGAGTTAAATAAAATTGGTGCATGATCAGAAGCACACCTATTAAGGGTATTCAGAGTCATATTTGGAAATTTCATCAACCAAGGAGGATTTACTAATAATCTGTCCAATCTACATAGGATCCTGACTCCCCCGGAGCGATTATTACACCATGTATATTGGTTTCCAATCAGAGGAATGTCAAAAAGTCCTTGTACTTGAATTAAATTCCTAAATTCTTGATAGATTTGGTAAGTTTGAAAGTGGCCCCACCTCTCTTGTCCTCTGGACTAGTTATGCAGTTCATGTCTCCTAAAATAGCCCACGGTAAATCCTTAAAATCCAAATTCATAAGACTCTGCCATAGATTATTCCTTTCTAGTGGTAAGATACTCGCATATATACATGATAAAATAAAAGAGAAATTGTCTATCGTGACAACAGCATGCAGTACCTGAGCAGAAACTTGGATCGATGTTACCTGAATCGCATTTCCTAACCATGCGAGTATGATTTCTCCTGCTGCACCAGTGCCCTCTTTGTAAATACCCTTCCATTTGCGTCCTAATCTTTTGATAACCTTTCCTGATTTGGCTTGATCAGTGTGCGATTCGACGATAACTAGAAGATCTGGACTGTGAGTTTTAACAAGGTCAGTGAGTCGATCTCTAACTTTACTACGGTAGGCCCTCTGCAGTTCCACTGAATGATCTTCATCTAGCTTGGCTGGTTTTTGTTTCCCGGAGATGTATCCATTCTCCGATTTCTGCTGTTATCCTGCATGACACATATATCTTCATTAGATAGAGTATTTTTTAAGGGGGTTTTTACCTTCCCAATTATCTTGCTGCCTTGTTTCTTCTTCATCTTTGTAACTGGAGGTGGGGGTGAGAAGCGTTTTTTCGCTCTACGCGTGCGCTTGCTCTCCACTCTGGTGAAAGGTAAGAGATCTTCATCGATCATCTCCTCCTCTGATTCCTCCTCAGATTCCTCCGTGTTTCCATCTCTGAGTAGTCGCTCTGTAGTTGTTGCCACAAGGAGGTCGTGTGAAGAAACTGAGACATCTTCTATTGAGGTGTTTCCCGTTGCTAGCGCCTCTTCCCTTTCAGCAAAAGAGCAACTTCCTTCCTGCATCAGAGATGTTTTGCTAGAAAAGTCTAGCTGTTTAGATGAGGATGAAAAATTTGCAACACTTGAAAAGGGTATCTCATGTGCCCTGGTTTTTTCTGTGAGAGGGGAGCACCGTACCCCTCCCTCACGTGAGCATGGGGATGTGTGTGAGTGGGGTGTGTCAGGATGAGTAGCTGTAGGGAAATTATCCGTTGTAGCTCCTTCTATATGCTCAGCCGTCTGATTTGGAGATGGATGGACTGGATCCTTTTCCGCTAGGGCTTGGAACGGGTTGGTGTTTGCTACCGGTTCAGATGGTTGAATCGGCCTGTAGACCAGCTGACGGCGGTAGTGACCCCTCCCAGCAGGCATCTCCCGGCGCCGACGAGTTGGAAAGGGGCGCATCCAATTGCCACAGAGAAGGGGTTCCGATGAACGAGTCTCGTTCTCGGCATCCAACTTCTTCTCTTGGCACAATGAGATGACATGCCCGAGCTTTCCACACCCAAAGCAAAACTGAGGAATGTTTTCGTAAAGAACCCTTTGAAAGTACCTCGCTCCATCCGGAGAAATCACCCATAAACCTTGTTTGATCGGCTGGGAGAGATCCAGTTCTACGCACACCCTGGAAAACTTATTTCTTTCTCCTCTTATGGTGTGTTCATCGATCTTTAATGGAGTACCAACCCGGGCTGCAATCCTCAAAATAGATGCTCTGTTTGCAAGTTCATATGGAAGCCCTGGTAATCTGATCCATATCGGAGACGAAGTTAACTGTTCATCCAGCGGCCTGAAGAAAGGCTTGGGTAGTGTCACATGGAGGATATTCCCCTGAACAATCCAAGGACCATTCGTCAGGACTCTCTCCCGCCCCTCAAGATCTGCAAAATGGAATAACAGGAAGAAGTTAGCAAGCTCTATTATCCTTAAGGGGGCCTTCATAGACCAAAGTTTCTGTAGATCTTCTCGTAGATGGTCCGATGAGTTTGAAGCATCTACGAAACGCCCCATTAGACAGGCAGCAAGTTCAGCAGATCTATCCGCCACATCTTCGATTGGAATGATGATTTCCTCGTTAATGGATTCCTGAAGATGCTTTAACTGTACTGTAGACAGAAATGGCATCCCATTTCTTTGCATAGAAGTATTTGGGGGAGACGCACGGCCTCGAGCTACACTGAGATAGGTGTTTGCAGAAATATTTGGGAGGATTTGAGCATGTTGAGTTGGCAATCTGGGCGCCTCACATGGAGAAGGAAGGGGGAGATGATGAGAGGGAGGTGGGGGATCAGGGAGAGGAGCCGGAGACGGAGCCATAGTTGTTGCTGTCATGAGGTAGCTCTTATTTCTTCATCTGCTATCTCCAAAATAAACAAATAAAGTAAAAGTTCTAATTGCAAGCAAGTCTAAGTTTGAAGGTAACTTTCTCTAACGCACGTATGAACAATTTGATTGGGAAAAAATTGTAGTTGTTGTTATCATCTTCTTTTAGTTGTTGACCTGTTGCTAACTAATGCCGAAAATATATATTACAAAATTTTCCGATTGAAGACATTTAGTTATTGCTGTCATGAGGTAGCTCTTAATTCTTTTTTTTTTCGATTGCAGAACGTTCACGGCTCTATAAATGATCGACGTTTAATATTTACTCGAGTCTCTGAATATTTTTAACACCCGTAGACAGAGAAATGTTGTTGTCAAGATGAAAAATATTAGTGTTTGACTTCTATTAGTGCAGAGTTGCAGGCAAATCATCAATCAAAGGCACGAGATAGATATAAATGTGGAAGCTTCAAAAATCCTTGTATAATTAACAGATATCGTCCATAACACCACCGTAGTGTTCCTCATCCACATTCCGAACTCCAGGGACGGGAGCAATGGCTCTGGAAGCACTTGTTGGTTCCATCTTAGGTGAACTGGTAGCCTTGTCTGGACACTCCCTTCAAGGTTCACTTGGAGTTGCGTGGGGTTTGAACGACGAACTGGAGAAACTGCAGAGGCTTCTGGCTACAATTCAGTCCGTGTTGGCAGATGCAGAGGAGAAGCAGATCGGAAACGTAGCCGTGAGGAAGTGGTTTGATGCTCTGAAAAAAACAGCCTATGACGCTGAGGATGTTGTCGATCAATTCAACTACCAGATCCTGCGCCGCAAGGCTGCAAAAATAGCGGAAGCAGCCGGGATAAACAGTTCTATGGTGCCCGGCGGAAAGGTACGCGATTTCTTTTCTTCACACAACCAAATTCTATTACGAGTGAAGATGGGAAGGAAGTTGAAGAACATTTTAAAACGGATAGAAGATATCGAAGCAGAGAGCAGGAAGTTTAATTTTGCAGTTAATTATTATTATGCGCAACCTGAAACTACTTTGCCGATGAGAGAAACAACCTCCCTAGTTGAATCAGATGTTGTGGGAAGGGATGATGATAGAGAGAAGATTGTGAGGATGCTGATTAATAACAGCAGTGAGAAGCTTGCAGTACTTCCCATAGTTGGCATGGGAGGCCTCGGTAAGACTACCTTGGCTCAGTTAGTCTTCAACGACCCTCGAGTGGTGAACCATTTCCAATTGTGCGTATGGGTGTGTGTTTCGGAAGAGTGGGATATAAGAAAGATAGTTCAAGATCTTATAGGCTCAATCACCGGAGAGAAGTGTGAGCTGCCTACCCTTGAATTACAGCAACGTAGTCTTCGGGAAGCACTGATTGGTAAGCGGCATCTGATTGTGCTAGATGACATTTGGAATGAAGATCGGACTGATTGGGATACTTTGAGAGGCATTTTGAACTGCGGCGGTGGCAAAGGAAGTGCGGTCATCGTGACCACCCGCAGCGAGTGTGTGGCGCAGATAACTGGAACACTCCAAAGCTATCATCTGCCATGTTTGTCCGAGGATGAATCATGGACTTTGTTCAGTAGCAAAGCGTTCGTCTTTGGAGCTGAGAAGCCGCAAGAACTTATTGAGATTGGAAAGGAGATCGTTAGGAAGTGTGGCGGGTTGCCTCTGGCAATAAGAATGCTTGGAAGCTCATTGTACATGAAAACTGATAGAAATGACTGGTTGGTCATTAGAGATAGTGACCTGTGGAAAATGGANATTGGAAAGGAGATCGTTAGGAAGTGTGGCGGGTTGCCTCTGGCAATAAGAATGCTTGGAAGCTCATTGTACATGAAAACTGATAGAAATGACTGGTTGGTCATTAGAGATAGTGACCTGTGGAAAATGGAAAACAATAAAATCCTACCGGCACTGCGACTGAGCTATAAGCATTTGCCTCCACATTCCAAGCGATGCTTCACCTTTTGTGCCACGTTTCCAAAAGATTATTTGATTGAAAAAGAGATGTTGATCCAAATATGGATGGCTCATGGTTTCATTCCTCCAGGAGACAGATTAGTTTTTAAAGGTCGTGAGATTTTTAATGAACTTGTTCAAAGATCATTTCTTTATGATCTAAAACAGCGAGAAAAAGAATGTGCATGGTTTAGCACCCATGTACCTGAAAAGCATGAAGATGATCGCCATGATTTCTTTATTGTAACAAGTTGTAAGATGCATGATCTTGTACACGATCTTGCACAATCCATTGTTAGGGACGAATGTAAAGCACTATACAAAAGTTCCCTCGAAGAAGATGCAACACCTAAGGATGTTTATCATTTGTCAATTTCATGTTTCGATAATTTGAATAGCAAAGAAATGATGAAAGCATTTCCGAACCTTCACACGTTGATGGAGTGTTTTGACACCAAGAAGGTAGTCGGAAATTTTCCACGATATACTTTCTTGAGAGTGTTACGATTACAATCAACTCTTTTTAGCAAATTTTCAATTTCAACTACGTCTTTGCAACACCTACGATACCTGCAACTAGCTTCTCTTGAAATACGAGAATTACCCGATTCCATTGGTACACTGCACCACTTGCAGACATTGGACCTGTTTCGATGTCACGAATTATGCAAGCTGCCGGAATCCATCTGTATGCTGCTCAACCTACATACATTGAATCTTTGTTGGTGCCTCGAGTTACGCGAGCTGCCTAAAAGAATGCAATGCATGTCTGGCCTTAGGAATCTCAATCTCGATAAATGTTATAAGCTGAGGGAAATGCCAGCAGGTATGGGAGGAATGACTAAGCTAGAGACACTAACCATGTACCTTGTGAGCGATGAAGATGGAAGGGGGATACAAGAGCTGAGAGGGCTGAACCTTTCATCAAAACTGGAGATATATAATCTAAGACACGTGCGAGATGTTGAAGAAGCAAGACAAGTGAATCTTCACTCCAAAGATCTACAATGGTTGACACTCTGTTGGAGAGAAGTTGATTATGTTTTGTCTTATGATTACAATGATGCAGACATCAACTTGAATCAAGAAAATGAAGAGAGGATGCTGGAAGAACTAAAGGCTCCCGATGGCATAAAGATCTTGAAGATATGGGATTACAACGGATTAAAGTTTCCTGCATGGACGATGGGATGTCTACACCTGGTAAAACTTCATCTGGGATATTGCACTAGATTTCATGGACTTCCACCACTTTGGCGCTTGAACTGTCTTGAGTTGTTGTCTTTAAGACGGTTGGATAATCTGAAGTATATCATCTCTGATGACGACGATGCAGCAGGGGACACCACCGAGCAAGCATTTCGCCCGTTGAAAAAATTGAGGCTGTGTTCTCTTCGGAGCTTGGGTGACTGGTGGTTGAACAAGAAGGCAGCCTAGGACGTGGCAATTTTCTTTCCATCTCTTGTTGAGTTGGAAATAGAGAAATGCCCAGAGTTGACGGGCTCAATGCCATTGCTCCCATGCCTCAAAGATTTGAAACTTGCGGAAAGTAACAAGATCCGGGGTATTTGTTGGAGTTGGTGAATACTTCAGGACCTCTTGTTTTTCACACCGGGTACGCTCACGTGAGCTTAGGGGAGTACGCTCACGTGAGCTTAGGGGAGCTGAAGTGTTATGATGGAAATTAAGAAATTTACTATTTGTTAAAGTTTTGGACTCATATATATATTGCTCTTATTTCAGACTTGAGGTTGAGCGGTTGTAACGAAAATAATAATATAGTGAAATCTCTTTGCAGGACGTAGTTCTCTCAAAAGGATGAACTTAGATAAATCTGTGTGTTCTTTATTTTTCTGCGTTTTCTCTTTATGATCTTCTACTTGTTCTCGAATCTTTCCATCAGCATCATCATCTCCAACGCCTTGAAAAATTAAGCATTACGAAATGTGAAGAGGTAGCATTGACTTGGCGTGATCAGGAGGAGGTGGAGATGACCGGCTTTGGCTCATGCCTTAAAGAAATAGAAATTAGGGAATGTGATTGGTTGTTCTCGTCGAGGCGCTCGGGAGTTTGGAGATGCATGACCTCTCTCGAGAGACTCAGGATTGTTGATGTCATGCCTTGGTCGATCTGTTTGAGATGCTTCAGGGCTTGAAATCCCTGAGACATTTGAGTATCAAAGTTTCTCATAACGTCCCCGAGGCGACATCCACCATGGACGCATGTCTTCCGCCGCACCTTGAAGAGTTTCAATTATCGTATTGGGAAAGCCGGACGACATTAATGCTGAGATGCCCTGCGTCGCTCAAATCTTTATGGATTTGGCATTGCCCAAATCTCGTCTCACTGACTGCAGCAGAACAAGAGCTGGCATGTCTCAAACGAATAGTAATTGAGCAATGTACCAATCTGAAGTCGTTACCCAAATGCTTGGTGGATGTCTATCCAGCCTCCAAATTTTAGGAATTGGTGGGTGTCCTGAACTTGAAAAGAAATGCACAAGCGGTGGGGAATACTACCACCTCATCTCCAACATTCCACGCAAATTTATAGGGTCACGAACACCAAGGTCAGCGAAGAAAAGCTCAACGACCAATTCGGCTGCCAAAATTTTAAACTTTCTTTGTCACCGTCGAGTTGCAGAGGATACATGAACACATGCAAATTCTCTTTCCCCTGATTGCTCAGCTTAGAAACTTTTCTTGTTTCATGGATTTTTTTTTACTAAAATTAGGTTTATTTCATTCTGTTTTAAGTCAAATACAACATTGTTTTTATTTTTATTTTACAATGTATGACTAAAAATGTATGTAGCCAGAAATAAATTTGTATAGCTAAGTTCTTCTTTAGTTTGCAGACAGAGGATTTCAAGTATTTTATGGAATTGTGTTCTACATAAAAATAAAAATGAAAACTTGCAATTGTTATACGATTAGCTGTTTGCACGATCTTATTATGTTCGTCACTTTTAGTTCATTTTTTTTCTTTTCGTGTGAAGATGAAAAGCCAACATCTGAAATTAAATTCGAAATAAAATGATATAGAAAATTCTAAGAATCGACCACAATATGGAACGGATTGTTTGTCGCTTTCAGTTTCATAAGTCTGTTATAAGAGAAAACGAGAAGTGGAAAACTGGAAGATGTGCATGGAAACTCAATTGTAATTGTAATAAAAAGTGTAGCTTCATTCATAAGATTACTTGGCCTAAGACATTTTTTTGTCGGTTGATTATTTTTCATTATCAAACGTTATAAAATGAGAAAAAAAGTTTTCACAAAATGATTTTTCATATACTTTTAAAATGTCGAATTTAATTCCCATATTTCGCTTTTGCCACTTATTTTAATTGCCTTCCAAAATATTAACTTCAGAGTTTTCACATGTAAAAGAAAACTTAATGAGCAAAAAATAGCGAAAAGAGAAAAAAAAATGCCAAGAAATCATGTATATTATAAGAAAAATGTATATAAGTAAAATAATTTACAATACAATTTTCTTGAACATCTGAACTAATAAAATAATAAAGAGCGATTTCCGATGATAAAATGTATAAATATTAAAAAAAAAGTTTAACATAGGTGTTCTCTAATTAAGTAAAAGGGTGCAAGGAAGGTGCTCCCTAGTTAAGTAGGGAGCACCATACTACCTACATCATCAACCCTTGGATCTTAAATCTAGGGTGAATATTAAATTTTCTCTCTCCTACTTTTTTCTCTCTCCTAAATCAAGTCACCATAGATTAAAAATCCTACGGTTAAAACCGTAAGTAGCACGGTGCTCCCTACTTAAATAGGGAGCACCTTCTTTTTTTCCTAAGTAAGGGTTCAAGGAAGGTGCTCCCTAGTTAAGTAGGGAGCACCATACTACCTACATCATCATCCCTTGGATNCGTAGGTAGCACGGTGCTCCCTACTTAAATAGGGAGCACCTTCCTTTTTTCCTAAGTAAAGGGTTCAAGGAAGGTGCTCCCTAGTTAAGTAGGGAGCACCATACTACCTACATCATCAACCCTTGGATCTTAAATCTAGGGTGAATATTAAATTTTCTCTCTCCTACTTTTTTTCTCTCTCCTAAATCAAATCACCATAGATTAAAAATCCTACGGTTAAAACCGTAGGTAGCACGGTGCTCCCTACTTAAATAGGGAGCACCTTCCTTTTTTCCTAAGTAAAGGGTTCAAGGAAGGTGCTCCCTAGTTAAGTAGGGAGCACCATACTACCTACATCATCAACCCTTGGATCTTAAATCTAGGGTGAATATTAAATTTTCTCTCTCCTACTTTTTTTCAACCGTAGGATGTAAATTTACGTTGAAGATTAGATTTTCTCTTTTCTACTTTTTTTCTCTCTCAAATTTATCTACCATATATTATGCATCATACGATTAAAAATGTAAGTAGCACACCTTCATTTTTTTCTTAAAAAAGATAGAATAGTGGTCGACTGTTAGTTTTGCCAAGAAACCCTTTACCATTTTTCAAATTCTACACCTAACGCTATCGACCAAAAAAAGAGTATAAGAGTTAAGTATTTAGTGGAATTCTGCCCATAAAGCAAAGACAAAAAGTTTCAACTGTTTATATAAGTTTACTTGGAACTTTTGCCATTTGGTTGAGCAATTTGAGAGAAGTATGATTCCCAAGCAATCGCTGAATTGACTTTTTTTTGTTACTTTTTCTGTTATCCTACTAGTTTTTAATTATATATTCTATGACAAGTTATATATTTTATTTTGGAAAAAAAAAAGTTATACAAAAATGTAAGGCATCTCCGTTTTATCTATTGTGACCAAACACAATATGATACAAATTTTTTTTTCTAATTACAAAGTATTTGAAGATTTAATCAAAAGTTATATATTACAAAGTCATTATAATATACTTGTGCGATGAAAAAAACTGTAGTTATCACAATATTTTTGGAAAAAAAACGTTGAAAAAAAACTGTAAAACATTCTAATATGGCCTCATGATTTTTAAGGAAAAATGAAAAAAAAAGATCAACAATTAAAATGAAGCAATTTGCTTAAACAATTTCGTGGGCTTCAGTTCACGATCCATGGGCCAGTGCACTTATAAAGTCCACGAGTGGAATGGACTCCTCTGGTAGTTACATTTATGAGGGATCAAATGATAAAGTTCTTAATTAATCTGAAATTTTAGGCTGAATCAGAGTCGTCAACCTCGCGATTGACTCGGCATGATGATGAGGTACTTCATGATGTGCCTGTGCGGTTGTTTTTTTTTTTCTAAATTTAATGTTTGTTTTCAAACTGATAACTATTAGATGTGTTTGGAACAGAGGATTGAGTGGGAAGATGCGACGAGTACTGGGGTTGGTTATGAAAATTCGACTAGAGACATTACCAATGAAGGTAAAACCATGCAGTCGAAGTTGAAAAGTGGCACAAACAATGCACATAAGTTTCAGTAGTGTATTTTTGCTTGTATAAGAAGGCATCACTCGTTAGCAGCGGCGGACCTACATAAAATATGTATCCTTAACTTTTCAATATAGAAAGTATATATATATATATATATATATATATATATATAAGTATATACTAATAGATATAATTAATATATAAAATAAATATTAAAAAAGAGCAAAATTATTTACTTGGTGTAGTAGTTATGAGGTTTTGAGTAATATGTTGAGTTCTAGAGTTCAATTCTTGACTCCTCGTAATTTTTTTTATTTTACTTTTATATATATATATCAGTCCCTCTAACTTTTCGTTCTGAGTCCGTCCCTGCTCGTTAGCTTGGAGTCATTTTTAGTTGTGCGACTACATCACACTTTTGGATGTTTTTTTCCTCATTTTGCAACTTCCCTCATTTATGAGCACATCTATTTTTTTTTTGGAAGGGTGCATCAATCTTTTTGCAATTACATGAGCCTAGTGCATAGGAAATTAAATTAGAAATAAAAGGGCACCGAACTCATACTTCTTGATTTGCGAGTGGATTGTCTATCACAGCGTCACGACCTTGTTCTCAGTTCGTCAGTCTTTTTCTTTTATGTTTGTTTTTTAGGGTCGGGTTTGGAAATGAGAATCTGATCGGAACCTGAGCTAGTTCTGGTCAGATTTTATTCGATTCCGCCAAATAATATGACATTTGACAGAAACAGGCGTAGAATCCTGGGATAGAATCCCATCTGACGTCATCGGGATTCCACCACCCGGTTCCTAACTTTAGCAAGAATCTGGCGGTTCTTGCTGCAACAAAACCATTTAATGATGTTATTGCACCTGCATTTTTTTTACCATTTTTTTCTTCTTTTTTCTTAATCAAATTTTAATTATCTTATAATTATAAAAACTGACATTTTTTATACTAATTATAATTTAATTATTTTATTAGTTATCCTATTATTATAAATTATTTTAAGGTAATATTTCGTTAATTTATATATGGGATTAATTAAAGTTTTAGGAATAAAATAAATTACTTTATTATATTATTCATAGGAATAATTTTATATTATTTATTTTTTGATAAAATATTTTATTACCTTATATTTATTTTATAATTCAAATTATTTATTAGTATACTTTTTATTTAAAAAAAGTTTTATGAAAATATTATTAATCAAAATATAAATTCGTTAGATTAACTTATATTAATTATTTTTTTAAAAAAAGTAATCGATATTTAAAAAAATATTTTTAAAAAATAGTAATTCGTGAGATTAATTTATATTATTTACAAATAATTTCAAATAATGTTTCTATAAAAAATATTTTATAAAATATTAATTTGTTCGATTAATTTTATATTATTTAATATATTTTTTAATTCAACAAAATTTTATTTTCATTAAAATATATTTTATATTTCTCGTTCTCATTTTTTATCCGAACATTCTTAGAATCTATTTATAATAATTATATTTTAATTCATCCAAACACATTTATAATTAATTTATCAAATCAAATTATTCATTAGAACTCAAAAAACTTTTCGTTCTACTTGCCGAACTCAGTTTTTATGAACTCTTAATATTGAGTTTCAAAAGTAATATGTTCGCTTGCTGAAATGGCGTTAACACTAAACTTTTGGGTTTTTGGGAGAAATTAAGGTTGACTGCTGAAAAGAAGTTACCTCTTCTTCTTAACACTGTTCTTGATATTTTTTTTCTCTTATTGTTTTTTCGACGAAGGAAAGGAGGACTATTTTTTCTCTTATTACTTTTAATAAGATGCTATTACTCATTGAGTAATGCTTTGCAATGTCTCAGTAGGTATAAATCTTTTTCGTGTCTTCAAAGACTGAAAATGACAATAGGTTGGCTTAAGTTAACATTAAAAACCCTTTTTAATGGAGACTATTTAGTTCAGCTTAAAAAAAGGTTCAGCTGGTCTCTTCTAATTCCAAATATGGGGGCTAAGTTGGAAATTTAGCCTTCTCAAAAAAGGAGTTGGAAATTTAGCTCAGCTATTTCAAGCCTCAGGCATGTAATCTTTTGCTTTATTTTGACCTGGTGATCTTAGAATGAAAGAGATTAACTGGTTTCTAATTCTTTAAAATGAAAGAAAATAAAGCATACATGGAGTCTTTCATTAGTAATTAAGTTACAGTTTAAGAATTATTTCATTGGTTTCTTTAAAAAATATCAATTGTATTTTTTTTTTTTTTGCCACCCTAGTGTTTGGGATGTTGCAGGTGAGGTTTTCAGCGAAAATTTTCTGTATTCACAGGGGTTCGAACTCGAGACCTCTTCTTAAGCGGGAAGGAGCCGCTAACCACTTCACCCCAACTCCGTTGGTATCAATTGCATCTTATGTATCAATATTTTCAGCAAATGTTGTACGAAAAGGGATAGTTGAATTCTGTTAACTGGCTTCTGGTTCTTGCACGTGCTTTGTCTTTGCGCTCTTGATCTGATATTGATAACCTCCTTAAATATTAAACTATGTTTTTGGAATATGGCCCTTCGGAAGGCCTCAAGTCCCGATGATTTCATTTGTGAATTTTATAAAAATTATTGGAACATAATTGATCCAACTATGATAAAAAAAATAAAAAAGTTTTTTTTATTAGGACAACTCCCCCAAAGCTTTTCAAATATTGCCATCACCTTCATTCTAAAAAAATCAAAAACAAGGCTGAACACTGATTACATACTCATATCCTTATATAATGTCATGTATAGGGTTATTGCAAAAATTTTGGCTAATAAGTTGAAACACAGACTTCCTGATTTAATTGACAAGTCCTAAACCAATAGATCAATGCAAGATAATATTTTTTAACATAAGAAATTGCTCATTCTATGATCATGGGAGAAACTTTTTTCATTCTCAAAGCTGATATGAAAAAAACTTTCGACAGTGTCTTCTCAAGGAATAATAACTGTGTTGACCATTATGAAGTTCTCATCACAATTCATAACACACGTTAAAAAATATGTATTCAATTTCCAATGTTCATTTGTTATATAAATGAGTCATTTTCTCCTTACATTAAAAGCTAAAAAATATCATATGAGGAGATCCATTATCTGCTTACCTTTTTATCCTGGTTATCCAAGTATTCTCATCCATTTTAAATCATGACATAAGATTAGAAAAAATGCAACTTTTTTAAAAATAGGAACCTTTGTTATCAACCACCTCTTATATGCAGATGAGTTACTAGTGTGTGTACCTGCTAATTCCTCTAATTGTAAAGGACTGAAATATTGGCCGTTCGGTCACGACCGTGATGGAGTCTTCACTGGTCGTGACAAAACAGTCACGGGCAGTGGCAGAGTTGTTATGGGTCATGACCGCTAATTTTCATATTCATTTCATGTCGAATCCTTTCTATTTTAGTAGTAGATGCTGTGAAATTCTTCTGTAATCCTAAGGACTAATATGTAGACAAGATAAATGATCAATCATCTTCACGAAATTAATGATGATGGGAGCGACAGTATTAATTATGATGGGGGACTAGTAGATCAGTTGTTACATAGTTCATGTTGCATGGCCTTCTTTTCGCCTTGCAACAAATGAATTTTTCGAGTATCATTTTCGGTCGTGGTCTGTGCACCGCTACTAACCTATTGACGAAGCCTCTAAAAACTCATGAGCAATTCAAAGTCACCGAAAGCAACCCTCAAAGTCCCCTCAAAGTCACTAATGAGACAAGAGGAACTTAAGAAGATAATCATTTGATTTAATGTTTGCATTGAATATATTGCATTAGATGTTAATGAATGATTGTTTATGTATTTCATATATGTTAAGTATAACGAGGGTTAAATGATTTATTAAATGTATATGATGAAAGAATTCAATGATGACGAATGATGGCAAAGGTGTAATGGATATTTTGACTACCTTGATGATAATGCCATAGCTTACCTCATACAAGGAAGGTATATTAAAAGGAAAGATGAGGTATGAAATCCTTATGTTATTAATAATAATGTTTAATTATGATGATGTAGTTATATTCATTTTTTTGTTTATCATGAAAATACTTTTTTATTGTGCCTTACATATGTGAGCTTCATAGTTCACGTGAATTTGTTTTTCCCCCTGCTTTGGATCATGCAAGTCAGTGATCTGTGATGTCATGGTTACTGGTGGTGCTTGCGACGACAAATATTCGTGATGATGCTGCTTGCACATAATTATGGTCCATAGTATGTTGTCTTTCTGTCTAGTCTCTTTTATCGAGTTGTAATAAAGTGAAGAACATGCTATGTCTATTGGAGACTATTGAGATTTTATGTCATGTATGACTTTCGCATTTATGATTTATGAAAAAAGTTATGAAAACTAATGGTTTTATTTATGTTATATATTTCGCATTTAGTTGACCAATTTTAATGTCAACTTTAAAGTCAATAAATAGTATGATGTGTAGAGTTTCCAATAGGCCATTCTGCCACTTTGGTAGGGTGGTCTTTTGAAGGTGTTACAAGTTGATTATGTTTGGTCTTATGATTACAATGACACAGACATCAAAACTTGAATCAAGAAAATGGAGAGAGGGTGATGGACTAAAGCCTCCCGGTGGCATAAAGATCTTGAGGGTGCGTTTGGGGAGGGAACCCCAGGGCGAACCGTTTGGTAGAATCCGATGTGGAACCAAGCCACCAGAACTTGAGGTCACGTGACCTCGGTTCTGGTGGTGAGGGTCCTACTTGGCGGTTCCACTAGGTACGTTTTTTTTTCTTTTTTTTGCATGATGTGACACTTTTTCTTAACTTTTTTTTTCTTTTTATTCTTTCTCCTTTTACTTCTTTTTCTTTTTCTTTTTAATTTATTTTGACTTTAAGTTTTAATTTAAATTATTAATATTTAATCTTAAAATGTAAAAACTTAATTTTATATTAATTAATAATAAAATCTAAAATTATTTGTACCGTAATTTTAACAAAATATTTTATATATTATCCTTCATTTTTTATTTATTAAAAATTATTAATTTTATTTTAAAAGTTAATGATACTAATATTAACATGTATGAATATATATATATATATATATATATAT
>LTAE01005833.1:11914-39151 GCA_001647135.1 Pontederia paniculata | reverse complement strand
GCCATTCGAGGGCGGGACAGCCAAGGGTGGAGAAGCGTTTGGGCTAAAGTCATGGCCACCACATGGGCGATTTGGCTCCAACGCAACTGCTCGATCTTTGATGGGGAGAGATGCTACATTGAGAACATTGTACACCACAGTCTTTATTTACTTAGAGAATGGGGTTTTGGGTAACAGGTTTACTCTTTTTTGGGAGAGCTTTTGGCACTGCTCTCGTATATATACTTGTACATTTTCCACTCTTACCTTAATACAAGCGGATGACTATCAAGTTGTATAGTCATCCTTTCCTTTTTCAAAAAAATATTGTTGGATGCTATTTGCAGAGTATACTAAACATATTATGTTTACTTTGGATAAAGTATTTCCAAGGAAACATTCTGATGTAAACTCTTCAAGTTCTTTGAACGTTGAGCCCAAACTTGTTGAACTCTATTGTTTAGGTAGAATCACTTTTTGGTTTGTGGGTACCATAAAGTCAAGAGTTTATATACCATATTATATATGTAATAACTAATATATTATTAGTATCAAATAAATCTCTTCATTGAGCATCAAAAATAGATAAAAAATTACTATTTCAACTCATTGATAATTTTTTATGAATTTCATTCTTAAATATTAAAATAAATAATTATTTTTTTAAAAGAAAATATTAGAAAACAAAATTCGTATAGACATGTCTAATTCATATATGGTCATATAAATTTTATTACTAGGATTTAAGAGTTTATATCATATAAGGTTCTATACTTCTTTTATTTATCTTGCTGACCTATTAGACTTGAAAGTTTAACAAGCTTGGTTGACCTTATGTTTGCATTATTGTTTCATATTCTTGTCAAACTGAAAGCATTCAACATTGTGAATTCTTGTACTCTTTATTGTATTCTTAAGAAACTGCATTAATTTTAGTATTGTTTAGGTAGACCATTGTTTTATAAATTTTTGAGTTCTTTGATAACCACTATAACTTTTGGCACAATTGTTTAACCAAAAAGTTTTCCTCTTGACTGCAGGATTATGAATCTTTTGGTATCATGATTGGTAGGTTTAATATCTCAACTGCATTTAGTAGTTGCCAGTTCAGCACGTCAATTGTTTCTGTTAACATGAAAGAGGTCATTAAGAGTTTTGAAGATTTCATTTCAACAACGCAGGTCCAGATGATTTCTGTTAAGGAAATGTATAGAGTCTATTTTGAGAGGCTTTGTAGATCAGGCAAACTGTCAGATGCTTATTACCTATTGAGATATTTGCATGATGAACATGTACATCTAGATCTGGATCTATATAATATACTTTTGAGTTCAGCATGTGAGGAAAACGATTTTAACCTTTTCTCTGAGAGCTTCAAGATTTTGCTATTTTCTAACATCCCTCCTGACCAGATTTCTTATACGTACGTTGCAAAGGCTTTCCAGAAGGTAGATGACTTATATATGGTGATCAAATTTATCAAAGAGGTATCAGAGATCACTTCTCGTTCAGATCCTACAGTCATAAACAGGATCATTTTTGTTACAGCTAAGTCCGGGCAGATTCACAAAAGTCTGTTGATTTTTGAAGAGTTGAAGAAACTTAACTCCAAAATTGACAAGGTTACATTCAATACTGTTTTGGTAATACTTGGCAGAGCTGGCCATGCAAATGAGATGCTCTCTGAGTTTAAGTTAATGAAGAACCTTGGTCATGCTCCTGATATTGTTACTTATACTACATTAGTAAACTGTCTTCGTAGACTGGGAAAATTGGATCTTTGCAAAATCTTTGCAAGGGAAATGTTGGATCAAGGAATTGAGATGGACTTGCTAACTTATACAGCTCTTATTGATGCGTTTGGCCGAGCAGGGCATGTTGATGATGCAATTAGCACATTTGTTGAGATGAAGAAATCAAATCCACCTTCCATATATGTTTATCGATCACTTATTAGCAATTTAAAGAAAGCAGGAAAACTGGAGCAGGCACTAAACTTATTTACAGAGATGAACTCAGGTGCTGTAAAGCTTGCTGGTGCAGGAGATTTCAAAGCCAAAAAGAAGGAAAGAGTGAGCACTAGACAAATGGAATAGAGGGATCAAATTGGTATTTCTTAAGTTTAATTTCTCTTGAGCATCAATTCACTTTATATGCTTCACCATTCATCAGACTTGCTATTTAAACCAACCCCAGGAAGATGGGAGTTGTTGCATAAGGATTTGAGATCCGCACTAAATAGTTTGCATCATGCAGTAACAATGCCTATGGTACAGAACTACCTTTACACGCAAACATTTTTTTGGAAACCAAGTCTTCATGACTTCAGAATTAAGTTTATTTGACATACTATTATCTTTTCTTTTCAGGCATCTGACCTCTCTTCTTCAAGGAATCCGTGTGTAATTTCTTTTCCTATTGTTGGGTGCCAACGGATAAAGAACCCTGAGAATGTGAAGGCTCTACAGTGTACATTTTCCTCAGTCTATTGAGCTTTTTGGTGAGTGTATCATCTTATAAATTATGTGAAATCAACATGAATTTTTGCATCCAGACTGATTCCTGCTTGTAAGTTATTTTGAAAAAGGTTGTACAAGGTGCACAGTGTCCGTCAATCCGCTCGGATTGATAGTTTTTTTATCATGATTTTGCTTCTTATTGTTGATGATAAACATTCATTTGATTGGTTAAGAAAATCGAGGGAATGTATTTTATCACAATAAGAGTTTGCTTTTGTAATATAAGCTCCTGTGATCCGCAACGGGATCAATTGTAAATGTCCTTTCAAGTCATTGTTGTGTAAAATTGCCTGAAAAGATTATTATTTGAACCTCCAAATTTTTTTCCATTGTTGCAATCACTTTTCACGAATTGAGTTTTACAATATTGTCATTCGATTCATTTGAGCAAATTTCATCAAACCCTCATTTTCTCTGAAAACTTCTTCCGTTTTGATTTATTCTTTATTTTATCCAACAACTTTACCTTTTTTTCTCCTTATATAGTTATCCATTTAGGGCCTACTGAATATTCATGTGCGCATCTGGATCATCAGATGATCCATTTGTGTTTACTTGCATTTTATTACATTATACAATTTACAATCTATGATATGTTTTTATTACTCATTCAATTGATGAAGTAATTGCTCGCATATGATATATTGATATGAGTGTCACAGCATTATGCACAAAAATGCCATGCTAATACACATCTGATAATTCAAATAGGCCACACAGTTATTTTCACTAATACAGTTAGCATTTTTCATGGTGTTAATTGCGTTGCCAGCTGTTGATTTAGCTAGAAATTATTGGATCGAGTTCGGTTAAATACGTAGTTTGAATAGGATTGAATAGTAAGAATATTATATTTTAAAATATTAATTAATTATTAACAAAATAACTTACTTAAACAACATTTATTTTACATATGTAATTATTATTCTTATCTTATTTTAAAATATATGATGCTATCTAATTAAGTAGGTATTATTTATCTATTTTAGATATACAATAAATGTTAAATTTTCTTTCTCCTATATCTTTTTCTCCTTATATTTTTTTGTATCTACCTTAAATTTAACAAAGCTCGAAAATAAAACTCCAACGAATAATCGTCCTTACAGATTACTCCGCGTGACGAAGCATTAAAATATTTCAGATTCATATTTTCGCTTTGCCTGTGAAAATACTACAAGAGAAAATAGACAAGGAATTCGATAACCTGTTAAACATGATAATGAGGTAGCAAGAAATGCATACATCACCAATATGCTTGTGTACATTTACTGCACATTTCCTTTCAAATTAACAAGTAACATCACAATAAAAAAAAAAGAACGAAGTGATCAAGAGGTAAATCTCATCGTCCATGAACTCGTCGCGGACATCAACCTCTGTGACATTGTGTCCCTTGTTCGTCCTAATGCTGGTGTTTTCTTGATTCATAGCTCCTCATTTTATCAGATCACCGAGCAAATTTACTATTCATGTGATATTGCGCACCGGAGGCAAATTTTATCCACGATGTTCCCTATATATATATATATATATATATATATATATCTTTGTCATAATCCTACGTTCAGCACGATGGGAGTTTCAGTGAAGCCATTGTAAGGTTGCACAAATGGCATCAAGAAAGAACAGATTTAGGAGAACTGTCAATCTCAGCTGTTTCTCTTGCATAATAACAGTCTTGTGCTTTCCTTTCTATCTACGAAGAAATCAAATGTATATACAAGCCAAACAAATGTCTGTAATGTTCCTTACTTTGGTCATAAATGTGTTAGAAGAGCAAACTCATGTACAGTATAATCCATCCAGCCATGGAGAAGACCGCAAATATATGGACCCAAAACAAAATAGCAGCTGATTCTTTGCCGCAACCTCTCAAGTTTGCAACTGCACCTGAACCAATATCAAAGAAATTATCTCTAAAATACATATTTGATAAAAGAAAGATGGCTTCAAGAATGAAGAACATGACTTTCACCACCACTTTCCAAATTGGAAACATATGGAAAGTAGCCTACCCCTTTTCTAAGAGAATCTTAGTTTTATGCTCTTTGTAATAATTTTCTGATGGACATTCCTCAAAAACACAAACATATGAAGTAGATAACTCTGTATCTTTAATATTATATTTTATTACAATTACCCAGTTTCATTTTTTGTTATTTATAGATATAAATATTTAGGTAATAACTTAATGTAATACATATTAGTTGTGTCCATGTGTATGAGAGCAAATTAAGATGAGCTAATAAGTTAGATTTAGGAAATCTTTTATGTATGTATCAAGTAACCTAAATTATAAACCCCACTTAGAAAGAAAACATGAACTGACCAATTAAAATAAGAAAGAAGTGGCAGTAGCTACTTTATGAGTGGCAATAGTCCCTTAAACCAATCATCATGTTTGCCAACTATTCAAAGGACACCACTGATTGCTGATTTGTCAAATGAATCCAAAAGGATATAATCTGCTTGTTGAGAAACTTATTAGCAGTAATATGTCACTGTAGTTTCCACGATAAAGAAAAAAATTTACCAGAAAGAACAGATGTTGGCATTGTATACTGCAGCAGTAGAACAAATTTGAACATTTTGTCGCCGTGTGGAAGAAATCCCAGTTTATCTGCTAAAGTGACAATGCCTAGGCCTGTTGGAGGAACCAAGACCAACCGTCCAAAAATAATTGCAACGGTTGTGCGAAATCCCAGCTTGGAACTTCCCCCACCTGGACCTGAATGAAAAGAATGAAAGAATGATTCACTTCAGAAAAAAAGTAGGCATTTATAGCTTAGTAGTTCTTGTGAAGAACTTTTATTAGCTCATAACAAAAAATTGTAATTCAAATTTAGTAAAGTAATTTGCAATATTTTAAAATTGACTATCCTGTCAGTTGCGAGCTTTCATTTTAACTATTTCTGTGTTTCCAAGGTCCATGTAACCTGCATCAAGCTAAATGGGTGGTATATGTGGTTACCCAATCTAATTCATGACTGCAGCTAACTAGCTTCTCTAAAAACAATTGACTTCCATGATGCTATCCTCAAGTTGTGTTTAAAAAAACATTGAGATATTCTTAAAAACTTTCTTGTTATATTAAGATCTCAATTTAAATACGAAAAGTACCATCACAAATGTACGTACCATCAACAAGATTTCCGCCCAAAGCAAGCAAGATGCACGGTATCATGGCTTCCCTAATAACAGGAAAAAAAATGGTGATTAGAATTGCTTTTTTCAGTGAAAAAGTTAATATTATGAAAAAATAATTAGCACTAGAACAAAACTTAAAATTTAGGGTCTAGTCTTGGCAATTAGAAAGGGTTTTGGGACCTTCTATTAATTTTATCAGAACAAAATGAAAGAATATCACAAGCTAGGTGATATCTGTAAAATATAGGTATAAAATCTTGTTTAAAAGTCTTGTATCCACTAGCAAGAAACAACACAGTTTGAAACTGTTGTTGCTTGCATTCATGGCACTACCAGGGGTCCCCGATGTAGCCAGTTTCAATTTGTAATAGTCCATGTTGTCACAGAGGAATGGTCTCCTTGGCCAACATAATACCATCTCCCGACTAAGTTTGGCCTTCAGGCTATGAAATGCATGGTCATTGCTAAGCTTTTGGGCCTACTGATTTTAAAGAAGAAGCTATTCGTTACATATGAAACTTCACTGTTTCTATTAATGGCTTTCAGTACATAGCAATGATAACGTTTGGAATACTGATGAAATTCACAAGTTCCTAATAAGCTTTTTATTATGATGTACTTTGAGAACCCACAATTTAATTACTACTGACTCAATGGCCCAACAATACAGGTACATTGAAAAGATCAGGATGATAAATACTGATGGATAGTAAGAAAGCAACTTGTTAGTCTATTCCTTAATAGTGTCATCATTTCTTTATACGAAAGTCAGGTTAATTTGTCATATCATGGACAACTTCCATGATCAACTACCCAAGAATACATATTTGGGAACAAACTATGCTAACTACCCAAAAATTTTATTCAAATTTTGAATTAAAAACAAGATGAAACAGTTAGGAGAGGAGTGGGCATAACTGACGCCCACTTCCTCCTCGTCCATAGATGTCCTATAATTGCTATTTCTTGTTTATGTATCGAGCTTCATAGCTCACGGTAGGACATGTCCGCTGCAATTCAATTATGCAGATAAGTGATTTTGCACAATGATGGTGGTGGCATGTGCGACAGAAGATGCTCGTGGTGATAGTGATGCACACAGACATTAGGGTCTCTTTTATTCATTTGCTTTCACAAATTATTGAGTTGTATTTTGCTATTTTGAACCTTTTTAAAACTTTCGTAATAATTAAGTTGGACATGAAACTCATACGATGTTTGTTTTCCTCGATACTTCTGCGTGTATGCCATTTTATGCCCTTTTCATTATCATGTTTAAGTTTCCTTCTGCATATTGTATTTCTTTTCCTTTAGTTGGTCAAGGTTCATTATAAGTTCAACCTAAAGTCCAAGTAAGCATGTCCTCGTACGTCCCTGAAGGTGTATTATGTCATGTGCAGGTGTGTTTTTGGAGGTGTTACACTATGATAGTGTTTTTAGGTGGAAAAACTATGATATATTTGTATATGTTCATCCTCGGCAATCATGCAATAACAGAGAAGCATGGGTACTCCAATTCTCCTAGTCAGATTTATTATTGTGTACTCATTGGGTACTTTCGGGTATAACTTTATTGTTTTTTATAGAAAAACATATTTTAAAAGTTTAATACAATTATAAACTTATAATTAATTAGTCAGATTTATTATTGTTATTATCATATTAAAATATTTTGAAGGAGCAATTGGTTCATATTATGATAAAATATTATTCTATGTTTGATTTCCGATGTTTTATTCCATCAAACTTTTACTTTTTTTTTGCATGGAAAATATAATTTTGATATTATATGTTAGAACTGATGTACCCAAATATTAGAATCAACACAATTCATACAAATACACACACCAGGTGGAAGTATTCTACCAATATTCTTGCAACATAGTATAGTACTCTTCTATAACTGACGGCTGGTGGAGTAGCTTGTGCTTCCCTTACCCAATATGAATGAACCTAGCTTAATTGATTGTCAGACTTGATTCTCATCAAATCTTTCCATGTATAGTTTGGACAAACTCATTCCAAGTTTTATTATCCAACATGTTGACTTAAGTTCAATTAGACACAAGGTTTTGGCTATTGAACACTTAAATTAGTATACAGAGGCACTGCTACCCTGAGAACTTGTCAATGAGCTATGACTTAAGGCAAGAAAAAAAAGTTTGTTTACGAGTGTATTTGGATATAGAGGGAAAAGATGGGGAAGAGAGAGGGAGGAAAAAAGAGGTAAATTAGAGAAAAACATTTCTCCCCATTCAACTCGAAATTAAGGTAAATAAACTTCCAATCATTTTGAGGGACTAAGTTAATTTTTCCCTTGCTGCCGTCCATTAAAGTTTATATCCAAACAAAAGGAATGGAAGTTAATTTTTTTCCTTCCACAATGCGAACACATAAGCCTCATCATTAAGGGTGTGTTCGGAATAAGGGGAATGGAAAAGGAAAAAAGTTTACCTCCATTTTCTTCATTTAAATAGAAATTTGATGGAACCGAAGGAAAAGAAAAGATAATCTTCATTCTCTTTAAGTGATTAATGATTCATTTACTCGAATTTGGAGTCAAGCGAAGGGAAATGATTTCCCCCATCCATTATACCTGCTCATTTATTTATTTTATCCCTCCTGTATCCAAACACACCTTAAATATATAGCATAAGACCTCTGGGAAGATTTATCATGTTTAAGTGATATCTTTCTGAAGATAACAGGATGTATATAATGAATAGAAGAATAAGAGTCAGCAGATATATACCCCAGGATTAAGCAGCTGTCAGTGAAGAAGAAAAGTGGGGCATCATCTGTGAGGATTAATTTCTTTAAGAATGGTATAATACCCAAAACAATTGCCAATATCTGTTCCAAGAACAAGGTTGTTCATATTATAAACAGAAAAGGGACAAAATACAGCAAACTCATAAATGAAAGATTACTTGACCCAAACAAAAAACAGAAAAGAGAAAATTTCTTATAATGAGAATATATTGAATGACAACCAACACTCTCAAGACCTCTTGAAAGATGAAAAGTTCTATCTGAAGAATTAAATATGCTTTTGAAGGAGATGGCACTGAGAATTTCACATGTATAACAAGATAAACATGCTATGGAAACCAGAAATTTCTATTATCCTCAGTGGAAGTTATTTGGATCAAGACAACAGTTACTAAGTAATGATTGATCCAACTTATATCTTATTGAATTATGCATAAGATGACATTTTTAATACATATTTATTTATAGATTGTTTAATTAGATTGTAATTAAACTACAATGTAATGAAGAACTGTGGAACCTAACCTAACCTAAGCCATATATCTGATAAAGTAACGAATGACGTCAACTTAAATCATGAAAATTGATAGTACAATCTGAAAAGCATCCATGAATAACTGAATATTTATTAGTGAATATATAGAATGAAAGAAAAATAAAATTATTATACTTGTAGCTTTGCAAAGGCCACACTTACGGAGGCTATTATAGGGGGTTGAAATATCCGCTTAAGCTTCAACTTCTCAATTAGACAGCACAACTGCTTCATAATCTACACAGAACTAAGTAAATATCACTTCATGAAAAAGTGATAGATCAAGTATAAAAGAAAAGGATTGACAAATACATATCTTAATATATATGTAGTATAAGATATACTATACAGAAAGAAGCAACTGCACGTAATGGATGTTAAAAGTGCAGGGACCTGAAGTAGAATATTTATTCATTTCTTCCTCTTAAAAAAAACTAGCTATTTATTTCATAACTTACTCCCAGTAAGTTTAAGTTAAAGACATATTCCTTCTAAGATAATATTATATAAGTAACTACATACATATTTTAAGTAGAAGGAGAATTAACAAACCTAATACCATCAAGAATAATTTTTTTGAGATATACATATATATATATATATATATATATATATAATATAGATATATATAATGAAAGTAATAAAACATAAAAAATATTTCCATACATTTTCTCCTTTCATCGATCTAGACTCTGTTGTTTCAGGTTCTTGTGGAATTAGCAAGGGAAGTCGTGCCGGTGTAGTATGATTCATGGGATCTTTAGTCGTAAGATTTGACTCTTCACAATTGTCAAAACTTTGTCCAGGGGGTGGAGCGAGCATCTGAAAAACATACGTGTAAAGTACAATGGCTCCAACCTGTTGTGTAACCAAATTCAAATGTTAGATAGTTTCGAATCACTTGACCCGTTCATGGTATGAAAATGAATCGAAATTATTGTGTTGTGGTCCAAGAGCCATTTCTTAAGGATTATGACTATTATATCCCATAGAGAGCACACAAATCTAATGTGATTCTGTTAAGGAGGAAAAACATTCAGCTTTTTTGAACAAACAGGAAAAAGAGATGAATTTCAGACAGCTTTAGGTATATAATATCCAGCTTGTTGCTATGTGTTCAGGATGAGTATCTATTGGGACTAAAGAACTTATCCACTATGCTATCATAAAAGAACTTACCCACTGACCAAAAGAGATATATGCATTTCCGTCTTGACTACATTTACTAGAGTCACCAAAAGGGTTGGATTCATCTCGACATAAAGCTGCAATTAGAACAAGAGGTATATTCCCAATATTCCCTGCATACAGGAAGAAATAAGTTGGAAATATGACAGAGTATGGTATCCAAAAAAAGGAACTAGTGTATCTATATGGTTTTGGACCAAATAAAGAGAGCCAGATGTTATTAAATTAACTGCATATCACAAAAAAAATGTAGAAAAAGAAAAATTGCAGCAAAATAATAATAGAAATATTCTAGGTCTTAATCACTAATCCTTGTCTAATGATAAACTCAGCCTACTAGAAGACAGTACTATGCTAAACTGAAATCACACTCCAAGATTCAGTTTTGCACTCAAGATACTGAATCTATTCACACAAATAAAATGCAGATAGAACATCAATTGTCTCCTATTCCAAGAGGTTCTATTCTCCACCTTATGAATTGTGATTGAAAATCACACTAATTGGCAGCCTTGTCATATATATCAGAAACCAGGCTAACAACCGAATAATCCAGTTATTCGAGCTTTGAGAATACAAAAGACAAATTATCTGATATCAAAGTAAAGGCAGAAGAAAATAACCTAGAAAATGCTGCAAAAAAATGGATACTGCCCCTCTAACATCTGAAAAGAAATGTATACTCCAAGAACAAAATGAACTAACAAGAAAAGTCACTTGCTCAACATTATTCAAAGACATTGACTTACCAATCCCTATATGTATGATGGTGAACTTGAAGTATGGATGAGGGGGACGAACAATAGTAGCAACTATAAAGCCAATTAAGGAGCCTGAAATGGTAGCCATAATCACATTGACTGGGATATACCACCTGCACAACAACATAGATACTTGTTATTTTGTCTATCCTTGTGATGCCAATGAAGTAGACATATGTTTAACTCTGTGTTTTCCTATGCCATCTCATATTTCAAGTGCTTTTAAATTGAGAAAACTCCACATTGATTGTACCAGGAGAACATAGTAGAGATTTTCTTGTAATATTAAAATACAACCATGAGCTTGAATTCATGAGTTTATTGAAATTTCTGAATGATGGTCACGAGAAGCACATTTGTTTCCATATATTTCATTTGAAATGAAAATAAGTATTCATTGTATGCTTGCAAATCTATGCAGATGAAATTTGAAAAGGTAACATGCATTAGTAATATGATCCTTACCTGTTATACCAGATCAGCATCACTTAAAGAGATTTTTATCAAATTTCCTGATAAAAAGGATAAGAAAGGAAGCATTCTTATCACTCGAACAATTTCTGCAAAGTGAGTGCTCTTCCGAGTTGAGAGAACATCAGACAAGGGAGAAGCAGAGAGAAGACTAGCTGCAAAATGTGTTGGCAACAAACTGTCAGTAATCCTGAACAGTGTTTGATAAGTAATACATAAAAAAGTAGCAGACTAAATCACTTTAGATTATTAAGTGTTAGAAGCAACACCTAATTTTCATGAATTGTAGACAGTCATACTTCAACGTATTGTATTCTCCGTTGAAAATAAAAGCTATCTATTTTATTCACCATCTTTCTTGGGTTTAGAAGAGATGATAAATGACCGTTATGTAAGTTAAACCAGAAGCAAGAATATAGAAATGATGCAGAAAAAAAATAAATTTGTATCTACTGAATGCAATGGAACAAGAATGGATAAACCAACCTAAGGAAGATTATGTGCATTCTTCCTCACGAGTAACAATTTTATATATGTTCATCACTGATAATGTCTGCGTTAGCATAATTTTCTGATACACTATATTCCTCATGGTGTAGAACAATTATTAAGTTAGCCTACATAAAAAATATTCAATCCAGGGAAACCTAAGCATCCCATCATTTTCTTAATTCTGAACTAAGTTTAATGGTATTCGGCCATGGAAAATGACTAGTATAAGCAGGCAGTATTTCTGCTCACTAAATAATAATAGCATGAGAAAATATGTATTGTTACAGAAAAGTACATGAGATAAATGCAATGAACCATATAGAAATGCTCTAAACATGTTCGAGCCATATTCTTTCCTATGTTCAGTCCAAAACTTAAAACAGGAACCATGTTAATAATATGCAAGGACTTCTTTCTTCCATTCTGCATTTTTTTCGGTGATTATTTCTCTCTGCATTTGACCATGATACTTGAGATAATTTTTTATGCATTAAGTACTGCAGAGGACAATATAATAGGATGAAAATGATATTAATCATTCAGCACCATTACCCCATTTAGAAGCTTCCGTCCATTCGCAGGAAGGATATTCACATGCTTGGAGGCCATTAGAAAGCCCATGAAGCACATGGTGAAGACTTTTGCTATGGGCAGGACAGCATACTTCATTGAGGTCAAGAAAGATCCTCCTCCAGTTCCCTGGGCTTCCATCAAGATTGACATAAAAAACCTTTCCATCAATCTGTTCCCTGGATGTTTAATAATAAACTTTGAAACCTCAGTGCCCATGCAATGCCAAAAAATCCGTACATTTTATGAACTAAGCGAGGTAAAACAAATAGCAACAATTCTATAATTCAGGAGCAAATTGACACAGGCAAAATATTATCCTTGTCGCTTGATTTATTAAGGCTATGATTCACTAAGCTTTAAAAGAAATATCTACACCGAAAAGACCTAGAAGAAAAAAAAATCAAATATAATTCAAATCGTTTATGGCCTGATGAGCCACGATAGTTTCCACAAACATTTCAACACAACTAAGAAAAAAACATTTTATACAGTAATTTCAAGACCAGAATCCACTTTAACATCCTAATTCCTGTGTACATGAATACCTTCTAATGGAACAATCATATGCTTCCACTAATATAATGAGAAAAAGGCAACTCATTTCCGGAGCAGAACCTCAAGTTACAACAAAAAACCAAAGATATAAAAAGAAAAGGAAAGAATTAAGCAATGCCGTAACGAACTCCCAATCTCTAAAGCTACTCGAAGCATAACAAGTAGTTATCAGCAAGCACTCTAATTACCTCAAAAGATACCTAATTTGACGACAATTGACGCAAGAACAAACTCTAAACCTTCAAAAACTAAACCAACTAAGCTTGCAAGTCCGTCGTCTCTGCAAACCACCTGAATTGCTATAATCCAAAAGCTCGAGCTCCTCCAAAAAGAAATTCTTTACCTCACTTGTTCTTCGCCTCCACCGGAAACCTAGAAAACACGATTAAATGTTGCTCTCGACGTCAGATATTTCGCTTTTTCCGGCGACTTCTTCCCCGTTACCCACGAACTCCGAGTGCCATTTCAATATATGAAGAGAACGACCAAGATATGTAGGGCGACATCCCAAGAATACCCTTGATCATTACTCTTATAACGGTAGTGCCACCTTGCATTAAATAATTAACTTTTTTATTGGAAAGAAACGATGTTGTGGGACCCTCACTGGAGCGAGGGTATGGCTTGTGGTCCATTTGTATGGCCGGTTCCCTTCTCAAGGAGTTCATTCTCGTTTATTGAAGTTTCGAGCTCGTCATTTGAATATAATTTTTCTATTAAGAATCTCATCCACTATAGCTAGGTGTTTGACTCGATACGACATAAGTTAGTCGGGTGCTAATAATTCCGAATACTATGGGAATTAAAAAAAATTAAACGAAAAAAATGAAGATGACACCTATTGTTTATCTCCTCAATTATAGAATATTAAATTTATATTGAATATTAATTTTTTTTCTAAACTTTTATATATTTATTATAAATTTATGGGGAGATGATTAAGTTTGATGTTACTAGATAGTATTGTCAAGCTGCTCTTTAGAAAACATTTATTTAGAACTAAAATTCAATAAAAATAATAATAAATTTCACTAAATTTGCTATTAAAAGATATTTTAAATCAATCAACACTAAAGAATTTTTAAACACACTACAAGAAAATTTTATATTTGGGATGATCAAGACCTTCTCAAATATATAGATCGCCTCAAATTCGATATTTGAGACGGTCAAGCGACAAAAATGGTCGAATGCGTATGAGGTGGTTGCAAATGAAGTTTGGAGCGGTCTCGCCAGATCGCCCCATCGGGGGCGGTCTTGAAACCCTATATGGGGTTTGTGGACCACCTCAGATGGGGTATGGGGCGGTCCAAGACCGCTCTAGATGGGACAATTTTGACAGAGAGTCCCAAATGGGACGGTCTTGGACCGCCACATTTGAGATGGTCTTTAAGATTGTCCCAAAATTTTAAAAAAAGTAAAAAAATATATTTATAAAATCACACTCTTATATAGTGTACAAAGTAATAATCACACACATAATATACAATCACAAACATTTCACATTGCAATTTTTATACAAAATTTGTATTGTTAGTTTATCGTCCTCGTTGTTCTTCTCCCTTTCTCATTGTCATCGTTCTCCTCCCCTTCTTATCGTCGTCGTCCTCATCGTCATTTTCCCACTGCAATAAAAATCAACGTTGAAGATATATTTGCAATAGTTCTTAAGAAAATAAATGATACATTTGTGATACATTTTGTCTTCAAAAAAATGCATAGTACTAAGAAGAAAATTGAAAAGGAAATAGAAACACTCAAACATTATATTGCTGTTAATTTAGAGAATTCAAGTTGGCAAGGGATAACATTGAGTCAATCAAATACAAACTCTTCATCCATACGACGGAATGGCACGCCCGTTGTAGGGGCACGCCCATTGCACGAGCGCGCCCCTGCACGAGAGCGCAGTGGTGCGCCCGCTGCACGAGCGCGCAGGGGGATCCTTGTCGGATCGGTGCCGATTCGGTAGAGCTCCGTCGGAGGAAAAAAAATGAGAACGGAGATTTGTGTTGGAGGAAAAAGAGGAAGGTGGGACTCACTGGAGATGCGCTGCCACTGGATCCAAGGAAGAAGGAAGCTTCCACCGCCGCTGCCGGATCGATCTTGATGCAAAACGCCGCCGGAGGAGAGAAAGCGCAACCTAGAGGAAAAAAATTGCGTGAGGAGAGAGAAAACAGAAGGGAAAAAATGTAGGGCAACACATTAAAATTTGTTTCGGATGTTTGGGGCAGTCTCATACAACCCCAACTGAGGCGGTCATACAAACCGCCCCTAATGGGGTGGTCTCCCAAGACCGTCCCGACCCTCTCAAATATAATAATAATAATAATAATAATAATAATAATAATAATAATGTTATTATTATTATTATTATTATTATTACTACAATGGTTAATGATAATCATATTAATTAATGAAATATAATTTTATTATTTATTTGTCTATTTTTATTATTTATTTTAATAAATTTCTAAAAGATGAATGTGAAAAGAAATATTATAGCAGGCTGTCACTTAAGTACCAATTTGAATTGTCACCTTGACAATCCAAATTGTTACTTTAGAAGCAAACTGCATTATCTGCAATATTAAAACAAGCGAACAATACAATGTGGTGAGCCCAAGTAACTTAATACAATATTATCTAATAATATAAAAATATTACCTCTAAAGAAAGCCTCGTTAGTATCATCAAGTTGAACTTTTTACATTCCCTATATCTTAACGTTTTGTATTCCCTATATTTCATACTAAATTAATCATATGTTAATAAGTTTTTATATCCAAAAAAAATATGTTAACATTTATTATTTATCAATAAATTTTGGTCTTCTTTTGTTTATATACTTTTTCATTCATGTACTACGTTTGTTTATCTCCCTTTGTAATCCAATAGTGATGATAGAAAATTTATCACATTTTCTTTTTCATTTTCATTTTGGAGAGTAGGATTCAAGCATTATTTATCTCTTACATTTTGCCTAACTAGAAGGGAAGAAACAATGCATTGAGTTTCTAGGTTATATTGTATGAACTTCTAGGTTTTATTTTATTTATATTAATATTTAATTGTTCATATTTTCATTTACCTAATTGTGATTTAGCCCTTGTCATTAACGTATTTCAATACATTTTCTTGAATAAAAGTATAAATAAATAAATAACAAACAATGACGAAAAATGTCCACTGGTTGATTGTCAATAATAAAAGATAAATGATTAACAATTAAAAAAGTAAAAAAAAATTATGACAACTTAAAACTTCACCATCATAACAGAAGACAATGAGTTAAGGGAAACTAGATATATAAATACGAAATCATCACTCCCAATTTTACTAACAATTAATAGTTTAAATCATTCAATTGTCTACTAAATAATTGAAGGTTTGTTATAATGTCAATAAGAAGTTGTTTGAAACAATCGATTCTCAAATACAAGTGTCACTACAAGAAAAGGGTGTATTTGTGATTATTATTATTATTATTATTATTATTATCATTAAATAGATTAGTATTGTTATTTCTATTAATTTTAATATTAGCATTATTAATTAATTATAATAAATTATTTGTATATTATAAACAATAAATAATTTATTGTTAATTATTTTAATATAATTATAATTTAGAATAATTATTATTAATTTATTATTATCATTTTAGATAATTGCATATTATTTACTTTTTACATTTATTTGTCTGGTGCATAATTTTTATGAGTTTATGGTATATGTTTGTTACTCAAGTTCATATCATTCAAATAAAAATTTATATAAATTTGTAAACTAAACTATATTGTTCAAAGGTATTTTGGTAAAAATTAAGTATTATTTATTAATTTTTTATATAGTAAATATTGTAAAAAAGGTTGTCATGTACATTACTTATGTATAGTAAACAAAGTAATGTACATTGCTGGCAATTTGATAAATGATAATCTTTTTTAGAAGCAATGTAGATTGTCTGGTAATGTGTAACGATAATATAATGAACACAACCTAAGATATTTAATATAGAACCAACTATAAAGTGTGAATGTGCGCCGTTATAGAAGTCTTTGCTAATTATTAAATATCGTTTTTAGAAAACATGGTTGTCCAATATATTGCACATATTCTTTTACTTAAAATTGTTCATAATTTTGGATTATTCTTTTAATCAAAATTTGTGAATAAATTGTGATTAAAAAATATGTTGTCTATGTATTATTGCAGTGTACTTATTTATTTATTTTAAAGAATCCATTATTTGATATTTTATATAGCTTGGTAGGCTAACTAACAAACATTAGATGAACACACACTGATAAGTTTGATTTTAGATCTTCTAACACTTTTGATTCCTAATGTAACACCCCATGAATTTTACATAATTAAAATCAATTATAAAAAGGTCCAACACGGACACCGTGCCCAACTTAGACACGAATCGTATTGCGCCAGACTTGTGAAACAACTCGAAAATGAAAAAGGAAGGTTCAACACGAACTGTGTCCAAATTGGATACGGGACGTATTGCATTCAGAAAAGGCAAGCTAAACTATTAGACAAAAACATACTATGCTCTAATGGGACACGAGTTGGGCAGAGTCCTATGAGATTTGAATTATGGATTTAATTTTTTTTTAAAATTGACCAAAATCCTAGAACATCCTTATATAAACCCATACCATGAAATAGTTTTTCCTATCCACATTATTGTTCTATCCGCCTATCACGAGAGACTCTCCTCTCTACTCTCCTTTCTCTCTCACCTTGGGGATTAGAGGTATGATCCTTAGTTCTTTCTTCTCAGTATTATTTTTCCTTGATTTTTATATTGAGACTACATCAGGAGAAAAGAGCGAGTACCAGCAGTGATCAAGAGAGTAAGAGGATTTATCGCGATAGAGGAACAAGGAGAACAAACAAGGATGTGGAAGAAGAAGTAAGATCATTTGTAATCAAGGTATGTAACTAGAGGATCAACCTTAGGGTATTGAATATGTGAATGATTAGATATAAGAGAGATTGTTAACTATATGATTTTTGCATTAATATAATAATTTTGTACCATATCATTAAGAATAATGCATCTGGATTAATTCTCGAGACGGGGACAAGACCGTGGTTGCTAGAGTGAATCGAAAGGCTAAATGCAGACTGTCTTTAGGGACATGACCCGTATCTATGGCATAATGTTGACCTCATCGCTCGAAAGCGGGTTGTGTTTCCTCGAATGATAATGGAAAGTGAACCGTGTTTGCTAGACAACTCAAAGCCGACCTAACGCAGACCATGTCATCATTGGATGCGGGCCACGTCCCTCAGACGACACTGGAGGCAAGAAATATATCGTGTCACACTTGGACATGGGTTGTGTTCCTCAGATTGAAGATGACGCCGACATAAACCCTGACCCTAACATAGACTAGGTTGTACCCGACATAGACCATGTTAATTGATACAAATAAATTAAATAACGAACGCGAGACATTTCGCCTCAAAAATTGTCGTGCATACATATATAGCGTGCAAACGGGTCATGTCAACCCGATGCAAACCGTGTTTCCCTAGATCTTTCACAACTTAAATATTGTTTAATAAACACTAACGTGAACCGTGTTGATATCCGACATGGGATATGTTCTACCCGATCAATGATGTTGGAATAAGTGAATTTGTGATGTAACGATTGCTTATCCTTAATGATTGATTCCTCAAGTTATTGTGATGATTTAATGTCCCTTGAAGATAACCTAGAAGTGAGCAGAATGCTCAATTGACAATAGGATTAAGAGCTATTAATGGTTATGATTGAATTTATCACATAACAAGGAGCGTCCCACAGACTATAAGATTTATCTCGATTGTAGGATTTATCCTGACTACGAGATTTGTCTCGATTGTGGGATTTGTCCTGATTGACTATCGAAACTACTGGCACACGCGTCATGGTCTAGCTAGTCGTGCTTGCGGTAGAACAACCTAAATCTTCAACATTGTGGTGAAGGATCACTACTGATTGTAATATTTGACAACTTAGAACAAGATAATTAAAAAAAAATAATAAGGTCATAAATTAAGATTGAGCTTTTTTTTTCGAAAAGATTGAGCTTGAACATACTAGATATTGTATATCATGAATGTTATGGTGTAGCTGATGTTCTAGCCGCTAATTTTATTGAAATGAATAATATAAAATGATGAACTAACATGAGCATGAACATACTTAACACTGAACTATTGTGCACCATACGATGCAATTGATATTCATGTCATGACTGAATTATAGTCATGGAAGGAAAGGAGACTACAAATTAAAAGAAAGTTAATGTTATAATATATTTCCTTATTTTATTTTCATTTATACTTTTTTTTCTTATTTTATTATTGTTACATGTTGAGCTTCATTGTTCATATGAGAATTATCTTTCTTACTTTTGATCTTACAAACGATGAGCACAATTTATAAGTGATGATATTGATGATGTAGATGTTTGTCATATAATAATTATATATGATAGAAATCTACCTTTGATTAAATTAGTCTACAATAAAGTTTAAATATTTTTTATTAGTTATGTTTTTTCATTATGAAATAATGTAATAGAATATTTTATTTGGCTAGACTTATTTTTAAAATTTTACTTTAAAGTTATTACTTTCGCATTATGTGTTTCTTTTGCTGATCAATAAGAAAGTTAAATATAAATCAAAAGAAGAAGATCGTAATATTCATTGGCGGCTATATAGATATAAGTTCACGAGATCAACCAGATCCAATATATGAATGACGAAGCAAGTCGGATGCATGTACTCTTTTGGTTTTAACAACGCCACAGGCCCACAATTCATCATTCATGCTGTGACATCTGCCCTCAGTGGGTTCTTATTTCACCAATGAGATTCTTCATCCTTAACATGCCTATGCATAATAACATAATTAACAACATAAAAATCAATGCACCTGTTGCTGACATGTTCTAAACACTAATATCAACTATTTACTCATCTCAATATCTCATGTCAATGCAACAACACTCCAACTGTTTCGGAAATCTTTTCGAAATCTAGATGATTGTATAGATTTGCTTCTATATTTGTTCAGTCAATAATCTTTTTCTGTATTTTATATAAGAAAAAAACTTTGTACCACTACAAAAATTAACTTAATTGAGGATGGACAAATAATTAATAATTAACCCACATAATCGAAGACAATAATTATATTCACATAGATGTCAGCATTGGCTGAAATTAACATCATACGAACCGTTTAAGCAACCAAATATGTTTTGTTGGAAATCACCAGCTGGCATTAAGAGAATGGCCATCGACAACTTAAAAAATCTTAGTCAATGTACGTATATGATGTGATCACGAATCATCCGAAGGGAGACAAAATGGAAAAGCCAGAACTGTTGGAAAATACGAAGAACAAGAATAGAAAGATCACAAGAAACTCAGAAGAACCCACTCAGATTTTACGTGGTTCGGAGATGGTCTCCTACGTCCACGGCCGTCGCAGAGAGTTTTTCACTATGTTAATGTTCAAAATCACCAAAGTACATAACCGCTCCAAAGATAACATATATATGATGGAGCTAGGGCAACCACCCACAAAATAATGAAATTACATATATATCCCTAGAAAAAGTTGGATCGGCGCCAGTAAGGATTGGATGATCAATCTCCATCTGCTATCTTCAACAATCTCCCACTTGGAGACTTGATCATTACATGAACTCTGGGGAAGATCACTTGCAGCATACACACACTCTGGACGGCTCCTCCTTTCAACTAGCACCGGAGGCAAACTGAGGTTGTACAAAACCTCAGTTTTTCTGTGACCACCACCTTGATCAACATATCAGCTGGATTTTCTAGCCCTCGAATCTTCTCAAGAACCAATGTCCCATCTTCACGAAGATCTCTAATGAAGTGATACTTCAGCCTTATATGCTTTGTTCTAGCATGAAACACTGGATTCTTAGCAAGGTGAATAGCACTTTGACTGTCACTGAACAAACTTGATTTTTCTTGCACCTTGCCCAGTTCTTCAAGAAAACCCTTTAACCAAATCATCTCCTTGCAGGCCTCTGTCATAGCTATATATTCTGATTCAGTAGTAGAAAGAGCAACAACCTTTTGTAACTGAGACATCCAGCTTATAGCAGTGCCACCTAAGGTATAGACATATCCGGTGGTGCTTCTAGCAGTATCAATGTCACCACCTAAGTCTGCATCAACAAAACCCTTCAGATCCAAATTACTTTTATTGAAACAAAGTCCCATACCTTTTGTTCCTTTTAAGTACCGAAAGATCCATTTGACTGCTTGCCAATGTTCCTTCCCTGGATCTGACATATATCTGCTGACAACTCCCACTGCATGAGCAATGTCTGGTCTGGTACTTACCATGGCATACATAAGGCTACCTACTGCTGAAGCATAAGGAACCTTGTACATGTAGTTGCGTTCCTCATCTGTCTTGGGTGATTGATCTTTAGAAAGCTTGAAATGACTCGCCAAAGGTGTTTGCACAGGCTTCGCATGCTGCATAGAGAATCTCTCAAGCACCTTCTCAATATATGCTTCTTGAGTCAATTTCAAAGTACCTGTTTCTGTATCACGAACAATCTCCATCCCAAGTATTTTCTTTGCAGCTCCCAAGTCTTTCATTTCAAATACACTTGATAATTGCTCCTTGACCCTTTTAATTTCCTTCATATCTGAACCTGCGATGAGCATGTCATCCACATACAAGAGTAATATGATGTAGGAATTATCAAAGTATTTGATATAACAGCAGTGGTCAGAAAAGCATCTTGTAAAGTCATTGCTAATCATGAAATTATCAAATTTCCTGTACCACTGTCGAGGAGCTTGCTTTAGGCCATACAAACTCTTGGTCAACTTGCAAACTAGGTTTTCTTTTCCAGGGACTTGAAAACCTTCTGGCTGCTTCATGTAAATGTCCTCCTCCAAATCTCCATGGAGGAATGCTGTCTTTACATCTAATTGTTCAAGATGTAAACTTTCAGCTGCAACTATACTCAAGACCAATCTAATAGTTGTTAGTTTCACAACAGGAGCAAATATTTCAGTATAATCTATACCTTCCTTCTGCTCAAAACCTTTTACAACTAGTCTTGCTTTGTACCTTTTGTTGCCATCAATTTCCTCTTTTATCTTGTACAGCCATTTGTTATGCAATGCCTTTTTTCCTATAGGCAATTCAGTAAGCATCCAGGTTCTATTCTTGATCAATGAGTTCATCTCTTCTTGCATTGCTAACTCCCACTTAACAGAATCCTGGACCTCCAAGGCTTCCCTGAAACATTCTGGCTCACCAGCATCAGTTAACAACATAAAATTCAATGAAGGAGAATACCTCACTGGTGGTCTGATCTCTCGAGTAGATCTTCTAATCGGTGGTGGTGTACTTGGTCCCGCTTGCAGTGATTCAGGTTCTAACTGCATAACATTTTTCTGATATCCAGCAACATCCTCATCTGATATGCCCTCAAGTTCAACTTGAGTTATATTTTCTTTTCCTGTATTATCAGATTCTGCAAAATGTCTATCTTTATACATGGTCTTTTCAACAAATACCACATTTCTTTCTCTGATGATTTTCCTATTTTCATCATCCCAGAAACGATATCCAAATTCATCAGAACCATATCCAATAAAGAAGCACTTTCTAGATTTAGCATCAAGCTTATCTCTACATGCAGAATCTATATGCACATAAGAAAGACAACCAAATATTCTCAGATGAGAGAGATCTACCTCCTTACCACTCCAGACTTCTTCTGGTAATTTGTTCTCCAAAGGTACAGATGGTCCGCGGTTGATCAGATATGCCGCTGTATTTATTGCATCTGCCCAAAATGACTTAGGTAGACCCGCATGGATTCTCATGCTTCTGGCTCGTTCATTCAGTGTTCTGTTCATCCGCTCAGCCACACCGTTCTGTTGTGGTGTTCTTGGAATCGTCATCTCCATTCGGATGCCATGTTCACCACAAAACTCCTTGAATTCATGATTCACATATTCACGACCATTATCAGATCGTAAACATTTGATTTTGACACCAGTTTCATTCTCAACCTGCATTTTCCATTTTTTGAAAGTAGAAAATACGTCAGATTTATTTTTCAAGAAATAAACCCATACCTTTCTGGAATAGTCATCGATGAATGTCACATAATATAGTGACCCGCCAAGAGATGGAACTGGAGATGGTCCCCATACATCAGTGTGTACAAGTTCCAACTTGTTACACTTTGGTGTCCTTGGCACTTTGGAGAAACTGACTTTCTTCTGCTTTCCCAGCACACAGTCTTCACAAAGTCCAACATCAGTTGACTTCAAATCTGGTAGACGACCCATTTGATGTAGAACTTTCATTCCCTTTTCGCTCATATGTCCAAGTCTACAATGCCAGATGTCGGTCGTATTACTTGAGTCAGCAATTGCTACAGAATTTCTAGCATTTGTGGTCATATACAAGGTTCCCAACTTGTTGCCTCGTGCTACTACCATAGCACCTTTAGTGACTTTCCAAGAGTTACCCACAAACACTGTAGCATAACCCTCAGAATCAAGTTGTCCCATAGAAATTAAATTTCTCTTCAATCCTGGTATATGTCGAACATCTTTCAGCTTCCAGATAGTCCCATTATCTGTCGAGATCTTCACATCACCCTTTCCCACAACATTTAAGGGTTTATCATCAGCAAGATAAACCTTTCCGAAATTTCCAGTAGTATAATTTTCCATACACTCCATTTGTGAGGTAGAGTGATATGAAGCTCCAGAATCCAGAATCCATGATTCTGCTGGACTGTCCACACTCAGAATTAAAGCATCTGAGATTTCTTCTGTTGCAACATTAGCCGACTCCTCATTATTTGGCTTCTTCTTTGGTGCTCTGCAATTTCTCTTCAGATGACCTTTCTTTCCACAATTCCAGCATGCAAATTCACCAGATTTTTCGCCATGCTTTGATTGACTTCGTCGTTTAGACTTTGACCTGCTTTGACTATGCCATCGTTGTTGTGTTCTTCCTCTGCTCTCTGCACTCAGAGCCGCACCAGAATTTTCTCCAGATTCTCTTCTGCGAATATCCTCGCTCAGAATCAAGTCTCGAATATCATCGAGTTTTAATTTGGTGGATCCGGAAGAACTACTAACCGCCGTCACAGTGGCGCCCCAACTTTCTGGTAAGGAAGACAATAAGATTAGGGCCTTAACTTCATCATCAAAAGTAATATTCACCGAACTCAATTGTGTTATGATGATATTGAATTCGTTGATGTGATCCGCAATAGAAGCCCCTTCAGACATCTTCAGATTGAATAGTCTTCGCATCAAATAGACCTTATTTGATGCAGACGGTTTCTCGTACATGTTTGATAATGCCTTCATCAAACCCGCCGTGGTTTTCTCATTCACGATGTTGAAGGCGACGTTACGAGCCAACGTCAATCTAACAACACCCAAGGTCTGCCGATCCAACAGTGCCCAATCTGCGTCGCTCATGGTATCTGGCTTGTTTTCTGAAAGTGGTTGATGTAGTTTCTTCTGATACAGATAGTTTTCGATCTGCATCTTCCAGAAGCCGAAGTCTTTACCATCGAACTTCTCAATCTTGACCTTTCCATCATCTGTCGCCATCGCTCCCATCGTCCACTAACATCGTGACTCTGATACCAGTTGTTGGAAAATACGAAGAACAAGAATAGAAAGATCACAAGAAACTCAGAAGAACACACTCAGATTTTATGTTGGATCGACGCCAATAGAGATTGGATGATCAGTCTCCATCTGCTATCTCCAACAAGAACAATACATTTTTCATGAAAAATTTTAACCGGCCTTGTGGAGTGGAGCCATGCAGGGTGGTAAATATTAAACCATCAGATGGGCGAGCTGTCTGATGAAGAAAATACAAATTCCTGAAAGCCAAGCCAAGTATTTGTTGCTTCTGCTGCACTGCATGCCCAGACGAACTGGCATGATCTGAAACCTTAACAATAATTCATGACAGTGCCTGGTGCAAGTCGTTTTCCTGTGCCGAACGGTTCCTTGTAAGTTGCATGAGTGCATGTGTATGAGTTCCTCTCGACCTCAGGACCAATTAGCAAGCAAACAGTAATTGATTAATGATACATGCCACGATAGCATTAATTATTCCATGCAAATTGAATCTATAAGGAAAAAAAAAAGGTTCGATCTGTGGGCGAAATTGTGGGAGGTAGGAGTCCATCAGAGAGTCATTTTAATATATATTGTTAATAGAAAAAAGATTAGACACTTGGTAATTTTAATTCAAAAAAGTGGAATTTACTGTAATATTTTTAAAGTAACTCTTTATGAACAGTGAATTCCATATTTTCAACTATATTTTTAATTTAAGTGTTTGTCGTGAATTTACATAAAGTAAATTTGCACAACTAAGGGGAAAAGAGATATACTATTCAAATTTTGCCCTATAATCGGTAGGCTTTACCTTTTATATGTTGAGAATATTATAGGAGAGAGATTGCAGACAAAAAAAATTATGATGTTCATTTTAATTGAGATACATTTTTAAGCAATGATAAAAATATTGTATAATGAGAGTAAATTTAGAAAAAAAAATACTGACTCAAATGATCTCTTAAGCACATTCTTAACAACTCTACTCTTATTTCCCTTGGTTTCCTTCCCACATGCATGAGAGCTGGAATTTCATAAAACATGACTCATGCTGCAATTACATATGCTTGATCATTATGTCATCAGATTGTCTCTCCCTGATTCCTAACATAAATTGTATAGTACTGATTTTTCATACATCATCTTATCGCGAGCGAGAGCGAGAGAGAGAGAGAGAGAGTCACGCATGACAGATCTCTCTCCCTGATTCCTAACATCTTTAAAAATTGTATAGTACTGATTCTTTCATACATCAATACATCATCTTAATCGATCGAGAGAGAGAGAGAGAGAGAGAGAGAGAGAGAGAGTCATGCAGATCTACCGAGACGACGTCGGACACTATCGATCTGGTGATGTGGATGTAAACCTGCTTCGTTCAGAATAATTAAGGAGTGAGTGGAAGCTGGCAGTTAGGGTCGCAAGGCAACGTACGCGAAAGATGCTTCATATCCAACCCACGAGAGATTGCTGCAGTTTAGCATTCGTATGCTTGCATTTTTAGGAGTGGACACTTGTCAAACCAAATTAGACCGACATTTAAATAGGCCATGCAGGAGAGGGCACGAGCTTAATTGAACTACGCCAACCTTTAAATAGACCAAATTTATTTAAAAATCTAATAAATAAATTAGACCAAAAATCTATAATAAAGTTAAGAGTTAATTTTAGCCACATTAATAACTCTAAATTTAATAATTTATTAAGGTCATAGTTATTAATTAAAAAATGTATGTATATTTTAAAAAAATATATACATATATATTATTAAAATTATATTAATAATATTTAAAAAGCGTTGTACACTTTAATATTATAGTAAGCACCAGAGTTATTAATTTGGGTCAAAATGACTCATTATACTTCTTTTGCCCCGACATTTAATTTTTTTAATCAGAATTACTAATAATTTAGTTCAAACACTAAACGATTCCTTAAATTTTGTAATATAATATAAATTATATAAATTGATTTCATAAGCAGATAAGTTAAGGAGAAGATAAATGAGTCAAGTCTTTTTAAATAAAAAGATCGAGTCTTAATTTCAAACTTAATTTATTTATCCAACAAGTCGAATGGAACAATAATTTTTAAAATAAGGCAAGGAGCCGTTCATGTACAACTTGACTTATGTTCAACCCAAAGGCGGAGCCAAGGGGGTGCACTGGCACCCCCTGAACTCCAATAAGTATTTTCTTAGTAGGTAAATATCAAGTTCAGCTACTTGCGCAGATGGTTAGAATGATACTAAAAACTATGTTAACAAAAGGTCGTGGGTTCGATTTCTAAGGTGTTCATCTTTTTTTTCAATTTTTTTCTATAGTTAGTTTATTTAAAACTTTATTTATATTATATTAATATTTATTTATTCATTAACGATATTATATATATATATATATATATATTAAAATATGCATTTCTCTTTATTAATCTATAATTGTATCATAATAATCTACTTATTTATTCAATTCCTCATCTTTTCATTTTTTTTCCTATACTTAGCTTATGTTTCCCATTTTTACTTTCTTATTATTTATTCTTTACTTTT
>LTAE01005833.1:0-11601 GCA_001647135.1 Pontederia paniculata | reverse complement strand
ATCACACACATAGGAGAATATTGTCAAATTTTGTTATTTCAATATTCATATATATTCAATTATATATTAGTGTTAAAATATCATTTTCATATTTTTAAATGTTCTCATTTTTTCCTTTCGATCTTTTTAATGTTTAAAATAAAATGTAAAATTTATTTTAATCTCTTGAAGCCGTGCAAATAAAATATTAAAAATTATAATTATAAATATAAATTAATATTCAAAATAAAATTTTAATTATATAAATAATTATATGAGTAATTGTGCACCCTCTGGATAAAAGTTCTGGCTCCGCCATTGGTTCAACCCTATTTGTGTGTTCTTTGCCTTTCAATATCAGGTGTATTATTGTGTCTACATCTATATTATCAATATCTAGAGTGAAATAATGATATAAAGAAAGAAAAGAACTTTTCTGATACAAATTCGATCTAGGTTTAAATTAAGATCTCATTTGTAGGTTAAGAAGTCACAACATATTTTTAACATAGTTTGTTGCTTAGAGTAGGTGAATTCACTTATCAATCAAAAAGTGATTCACAACAATAAATATACTATCAATTTGAACAATTTTTACATTAATAAATGGATTCACCTATTATACGACACATCACACATGTATTAATTATATTAAAAGTATGCTACACGATGACTTTTCCCTTACTATAATAAATTAGATAAGTTGATCATCCTAACCATTTTTTTTGAAAAAATGCTCATCTATATATTTATATGTTTTCATTTGTTTTGATAATAAAAATCAAGGGACTATATGGATGCTTTAAAGTATTTAATTAATTCACCATAATTTCTTGTAATATCCGATTCAACACAAGGTTCGACACGAACCATGTCAAATATGAACACAACCCGTGTTGGGGTTGGCGGATGGTTGGACACTAACTAGAATAAATAATAATATTTTATTGGTTGAACTTCGAGTTGATTTTAAATAATAGAGTCTAATTCTGTTTAAACTTAGATGAAGCCCTAAAAATTCCTATAAATAGATCTATTGAGTATGAAGGAAACCGCCATAGTCATTATTTTTTGCTAGCCATCATTGAGAAATTATCTCTCTTCTTCTCCTCTTCTCTCCTTTGGTGGAAAGGTAAGAACTTGAGATGCCTCTCTCTCTCTCTCTCTCTCTCTCTCTCTCTCTCTCTCTCTCTCTCTGTGTGTGTGTGTGTGTGTGTGTGTGTTAGTCGAAAATGAAGATATGCAATAACATGAACTACGAGGCAACAAAGGCAAGGATCGGTCGAACAACTCAATGAAAATATGTATGTATATAGACGGATCCATTTTTTATATAAATGCTTGGTAGATCGATGCATGCTAGGAGTAGTAAAGTTGTTACAATATTATACAAAATTTTCTAATCTCTGATAGTTCTTGGAATATTATTTTAATTTGGATGGAATAACATGCATAATTATGTATAAATAAATTAGATTTAATCATGGAAAGTAAAAATGGCATGGCTTGAGCGGTCGTTCATAGGGGTAAAACCCTAGTTGCTACGTACGTCAACCATGAACATGGTATGAGAGGTCGTAACATGAACCATATCCCACTCAGACATGATCTGTGCATACATAATGAAACACTAAAAGCACGTCGACGTTGAAACACAGTCTGCATCTATACAGAACACGGTCTAGGCATACCAGACATGGCCTACGTCGCCTTAAATGCAGGTGACAATGTGTTCTGGAATATTTTAATTTTATTTTAATAAGAATAGAATAGAGCATAGTTTGTGTCGGAAAGATCAATGCGACTCAGGAATGCGTCTTGTGTTCCCTTTAAACTTACGTTATAACCAACGACACATGAGTGAAACATGGTCCGTGTCCAACCTTGACATGGTTAGCGTTCCTTTAAACAAATATTTTAACTAATGCATGGATGATAACAACCCATGTCAAACTTCAACATGGCCCGTGTTAGGTCAACGTGTTATGCCAATAAGATAAGTGCCCCAGAACACAAACCGTGTTCAGATTAAACCCGACCCATGTTTAGAACATGACCCATGTTCTTCAGGTTGGTGTTAACGGTATATGTTTCATTGAAAATCCTAGACTTTTTTGTGATGATGATAAAGACTATTATTGATAAAAAATAGTTTAAACAAGATAAATAAAAGAAATATGAGGTCATCATATATTGTATAGTTTGAGAGTCAAAGTTATATTATTGGATTGTTAGGGACTGTTAGAATAACTGTTACTTAGTCCTTATTGCCTGGCATTCTCCCCCGCATTGCAACAAAGAAGATTCTCAAGCATCCTCCCTCTTGTGGACATCTATCGTGATTTGTTCACCATCATTTACCATTGTATTGGCATACCTCCTAAGAGTTCATAAGCCCCTATTTTAAGGTCACTGAAAAATAATATCAAAAGTCAAGTCAAAGATAAGAACATTGAATGACAATCAGAGTGTAGCATTGATCCCATGCAAGGCAAAACATTGCATTGACCCAAACATTTTATAATAACCTAGAGTATTTCATAGAAAGAAAGTTAATGCATTGATTTAGATTGTTGAAAAGAAAGTGCTATAATTAGAGTAATGATCTCTACATGATAGTATATGGCATTGCATTGTTCATTGATTATTGCTGATTGTTATTATATGTCTTACCGTCTTGATTTCTTATCTATTGATTGCCTTACATATTGGGGCGTTATAGCTCATAAGAGAATTATCATTTTTTATTTGGATCATGTAGGTGATTGATCTGTGGAGTTATGTTAACTGGTGGTGTATAGGGTCATTGGTGCTCGTGATGAAAAGTATCTTCCTATAATTTTTTAAAACGTAAAAAATACAAAGTTCTCTAACAGACATAAAAGATAATGAACTTAACTTTCAAACATATTACTTAATTAATCATTAAGGGAATTTTGAATTAATTAGTTTTAATTTCACTCACAATATACATATATATATATATATATATATACACATATATACATGCCTAGCTAGTTGATTTAAATTCCATGCTTATATAAATGACGATATTTTTGTTTTAAAAAAGGAAATAATGGTATATATTCAAAAGAATGAATTAATTATCCTTTAAAGCTGACAATTGATTTATAATTAGCTTATAAAACGAAACTTCGGAGTATTTCTTACGAGTTAATCAATTTTAATTTGATGAACAAAATCGTTTTTTACATGCACATGCATAGTTACCAGAACTTGCAGATCTGAATATTTGGAATGAAATCATAATGATACCATCAAAGTGAGATTTTAAAATCGAAAGCTATGTTTGACTCGTGATTTAATAGTGAGTTTGTATCAAAACTTTTGAGTTAACCCAGATTGATATGATGGCAATTTGAGAAGAAAACGGATATATCGATCTCAAGAAAATTCGTACATTATTATCGATATAGGAAAGCAATATTTTTATAATATTGTTATTTATGATATCATTGATCAATATTTGTACTTAATTTTTTATCAAATGGTGGATCCTTGGCAGGTCCACAAATTCAAAATATATTCACACTTTATGAATTCATACCTCAATTATCCGATTTTAAATATGTAAGTGCATATTTATTTTTAAAGAAAATATTTTATTACATGAGTCCACAAAACTATTATCTAATAATTTATTAGTTCTTATAATTTAAGCAAAATAGCTATAAATTCCAGACTTTAAACAAAAAAAAAAAACGATAACCAACCTCTACCATTATTGTAATAGTTTGATGTTAAATTTGGCATATATCAAACAAAAACAAAAGAAATAAGTGTATAATCTGTACATCCTCAAATAGCCTGAGGTTTTCATGAAGAAAAGGCAATTGATAGAAACGGTGGTGGGACTGTGTCACACTATGATTAGAAAATTTGTCACAGTCGTGATGACTTCGGGGACAATTATATACATATGTGATAGTTCCATTTTGTGTTCAATACGATAACAACGACCATAGATTTAATAATTGCGTAATAATTAATGCCCTGAAGTCCAATAGAGTAATGCCACAAAGAACAGATTGTGATACATGAACGTTATTAGTTGGTGAAAAAATTATTATTATTTTTTGTTCTTTTCTTGTAATTTGATCATCTCCCTTTGTCATCTATAAAAATTAATAAATTGGTAAACACTTTAAGTGCTATCACTAATTAATAATTAGATAAAAGTATTATTAATAACCATGATAATTGGCTAATATGCTAGGTTTCTAAATATATCATATTTATGAATTATTTTTTATTAGACTTAGGGCATGTTTGATTTAGCTGATATAAATATCTGATAAGCATTAATGCTGATAACTATTTTAAGTGCTGAAATTTATTTTAAAATATAAAAAATTACATATTTCAAGATATAATATCAATGAGTAATTAAAATATTTGTTAAAATAAATACTGACTAAGATATTTTTAAAGTTATATGATAATAATTTTTAACAGAATATGAATAAAAAATAATATAATTAATTAAAAATAAGCCAATAATTTAAAAATAAGTAGTTTTAAATTAAGTCAAATATGCCAGTTTCATAACAATTATGTTTTTTATAATTTAATTATCTACCTAAGCTTTTTTTTATTTCTTATTTGTTTTATTTTTCTGTTTTTTTTTCTTCATATCGTACCTATAATGATCTTTTATAGCTGAAAAAAGTATCCACCTAAGCAAAGAAAATATCCATATGAAGTAAATGAATGATCTCTAGAGGTGTTACAAACTTGTTGATTATTCTAATTTGTCAACAAATCAACAATTATATTAGACTTCCTATAAATACGATTTACTGAAACACATTAGAAAAGACCAATAAGATATTCAGTCTATAATGACGTTCATCTCCGACTATGGACATTTAGCCACCTTCTTCAAAATCTGAATAAGATTTCTTAAATTTGATTCCAGCCTTTTACATCAATATCATCATTCTTGAAGGTGAAGTGAAGCTCAGCATAAATCCCATACTGCATCTTCAATATCAATGGTCATTGTGATTATTAGACTGTGTAGTTGAAAGTTTGTTTTTTTCATATTTTATTTGACCATAAATTAATTTTACTTAGAGGCAAACGATACTATTTATTGAAGATGCAAAGGTTTTGAGTTTTTAATTATGAAACATTTTATATTTTTATTTCAATTTTCCGTGTACATATATAGATCTTACAAGCATCCTAATTAATGTTTTTATCATCTTTTATTGGACCATTAATCTTACTTAGCCCACATAAACCCCATACCTCAGCTTCAATATCAATGATCATTGTGATTATTAGATTGTAGTTAAAGTATGCTTTTATCATCTTTTATTGACTATAAGTTAATTTTACTTATAGGCATCATGGTTCTATTACACTGATTTTTGAGTTCTTTATTATGATTTTTTTACATTTTCCATTTTCCATTTCTTTTATGTGCATGGATCTAGAAGCATCCTAAGTTCTTAAAATATGTTTTCTATATCAAAGAAGGATGTCTTTTGCTCATGCTAAGGGCCGTTTGTGAACTAAACTATTTAAATATTGAAGCACAAAATATGTCTTGAGAACTAGCAAAGGGGTCAAACTCTTTTCTACTGGCTCATGGATCACCTCAAGGGATATTAAAGGATGGCCCATGTGCAAAGCCATATCCATCATTAGATCAAGATGCACAAACAAAAGAAAATGCACTTGTCTCCTCACCCAATAGTATAATATTTCCTAAAGTCTATTATGATTTATGAGAATGTAGGGATATAAATCAAAGTCGACTATAGAAATCAAAAGTTTCAGTTAATTAAGGGAAAATAAATATTTAAGTAGTTGGAAGGAATCACGAAAATCATTTGAATTCGCTCATCATAAGATTCGTCGGATCATAAATACAATAATTAAGTAGTTGGAAGATACTTCCAGACCACAATATAAAATGTTATGAGAAATTAGAAGTACATGTGTGTCTACTTTTAATTTCTGACTTTAGAAACAAACCTTATATCATAATGATGATGTATATATAATGCACATATGCAAAGTTATAAAAAAAATGGAATTAACGACCTCGTTGAAGGCCATGGTCTATCAGTGGCCCATTTTATTCTATATAATTATTTGGGTCGAATAAGCGGAATATATGGAGCATACATCTAAGGAAAAAAAAACTCATTTCCACAAAATCCTACAAGGCCCATTGATCACATTGCAAATTGACCTTTAAAAAAAAAACAAAAGTCATTGACTAAACATTTTCTTTTTCGTAATGATGACCTTTTTGAGATTAAATAAATTCAACAATCGTGTATTACTAAGACTAAATTTATTACCATTCGATCTAAGCATTTTTTGATTAATTTCCCCTCTATTTTGTGTTAGAGCACACACCCTACAAATTAAGTTTCAAATATCATTAGTCAAAATACTTAAGTATTTTGTCCATAGATTTATTTTAGGATTATCGAGTAATAGCTGTAGTAGTAGTCTGGCATATTAGTTTAAGTAGTTTTTAACAATGTTTTCCAATTTTATTGACTCTTTATAAATTTCTACTACTTGTATTGATACTTATAATTATAATGAGTGAAAAGATTAAATATTAATATAATAATGCTACCTTATATGATTATTTTCTCTACATAAATTTATAAGATAAAAAAGAGGCACTTTTCTCTCTCACATACTAAAAAATGAAAGAGGAACCCCTTTTCTTGCCTTCTTGGCTCTTCCCTCCTTAAGGAACAAAAGAGAGGAAGGATAATAACCTCATTCTTTAATTTTATTATGTAAACAATTTATAAAATAATAATATTTATTTTTTAAAAGAATGTATTCGAGTATTACATAATATATACATAAGTTAACTCTCCTACCGCAGTTAAATGTTAAAGTAAAATTATATATCAATCATTTTTTATGCATATAATATTAAAGATAAATTAAGAAGAGAAAAAAAATACTTTTCACCTTTTTAATTGGTAAGCATATTGTGTTAGTAGAATTGTAGAAGTAATTAGCACCTGGTCTAGTTTAACTCAAAGACATTGGTTAAAGGGGTAAATTTTACCAATAGTACCCCAACTATATAATTTGTATTTATGATATCCTTTAACTTTTTTTCTTTCACAAAACGTCCCTCAACTTTAAACATATTTTTTGTATAATTTATGTGACCGTCAATAATCAATCTTTCATTTTTTTTCCTGACTCGAATATCCATATAACTATCAACGTACGTAAAACTTAAGGATAAAGTTTATTGATAGTTACCCAACTATGTAGTTTGTATCTATAATGTTTGTTAACTTTTTTTTTCTTTCACAAACGTTCATCAACTTTAAACATGTTTCTTGTATAATTCATGTGAATGTCAATAACCAGTCTTTCATTCTTTTTGTTGACTCAGACATTCATATAACTATCCATCTAAGCAATTTTAGTAAAGTATATATATTCCACCTATTCAAATTGCATATATAAATTAATAAAATATATTGATTGGCATGCGTGCAACATTTAAACTTTTACTATGTTAAATGGTGTGTGTTTGTTGTATATATATAGTAAAAAAATACCGGATTCAATCATAAATTTTGAATTAAAATAAAAATACTCAAACTAAATTATTATCGTTACATGTAATTTTTATTAACATTAATATTATTTGGAATTATAATTATATAAAATTTTGTTTTTTATTATTTTTCCTATCCATTTTACAATAAATAAAATGAAATAAAAAATTAGTTAAGCATGCGTCGTTACATAATATCATATAATAAATTGTTACGTCCCAGGAAGATTTAAGAAGGAAGTCAAAAAGAAGGCGCGAAGCACCAAAACATTTAAAAGATTTTGTCTTGTAAAAGAATATAATTATAATTTGAATCAGGGAGATGTAAACAAAACATGTATGGACACATGAGTGTTGAGGACATATGACTTGTAATAAAATGGTTACAACAAAAACAGAGCAGGAGAGTTATAAATAAGAAAGATACATGCAGAGGGGTTTTGATCCTGAAAGCAATTCAAAATAACTTCTATTTCTTACCTTGTTTCTTGGAGCTAAGGAGATTGAATACCTTATTGTTACTAATATGCAAACAGGAAGCACAATTAGGAGAAGAGAGCGAAAGTTTAGTAAGAGCTTAAAGAAGGAGAGAGAGAGAGAGAGAGAGAGAGAGAGAGAGAGGGAAGTGCACTTATCTGAACAGGAGACTTAAGGAGTTGAAGCACCAAGATCAGGTTCATCTTATCGTCCAAATCCGTGAAGACTGCAAGATTACAGAAAAGAGAAGAAGACCAACAGGAGATCAGTTCAGCAACCTAAAGAACTAAGAGCAAAGCAGAAGAAGTACTTATCTCTGAAGGGAACTCTAGAGAATCAACCGGCAAACCCTAGGCAAAGGTGAGGAAAGGAGCTGAGAGAAAAAAATCAACTTCTCCTTTTATATTTCTTTTCGGCGGAGACAACAAATTTTGCATAGGCGCACGTGCGAGGCGGGCTGCGGCACAGTTGAGCTCTACAGTGTTGGGCTTAACATTTGGTGCTTTCATTCTTTGTCCTCTTCTTCCTTTTCTGAATTCTGGAATTTTGGGGTTCTTTCTGCAAATTCGACGACATTTTTTGAGTTCTTGAAGTTTTCTGGGTTTTATCTTCTGCAAATAAGGTGTTGTTTCTCTGGTTTTGGATATTATATATGGCTGAGGGTACGAGATGGCCTCGGATTGAAGAGGCAGTGATCAAGATGCAGACATTTATGGAACAACAATTGGGTTCTTTCAATGACAGTTCGACTGCATTAAACAAGAAGTATGACAATTTGGCTCAACAGATGAATTCTTCTAAGGAAGGAGGTACTTCTGCACCAACACAACGTTCATCTGTAGAGGTGACTCAGTCTACTTTAGGAATGTGAAATTATATATTCCTAAATTTTCTGGTAATAACCCTTTAGATTGGATTTTTAAAGCAGAGCAATTCTTAGATTTTTATAATGTTGGTGAAGAAACTAGAATTACAGTAGTTTCTTTTGCATTTGAGGGTGCTGCTTTACAGTGGTACAAATGGATATTCAAGAACAAACAATTGACTTCTTGGCCTCAGTTCTTGCGTGCATTGGAGATAAGGTTTGGTCCTTATGAGTTTGAGGATTGTCAAGGTGCCTTATCCAAGTTAATTCAGGCAGATTCTGTTAGTTCTTATCAGTCTCGGTTTGAGACTCTTTCCAACAGGGTTGTGGGCCTTTCGGAATCTTTTTTATTATCTTGCTTCATTTATGAGTTAAAGTCTCATATTAGACGTGAAGTTTTGGCTTTTCAACCTAAGTCATTGATGCAAGCTATCGGATTGGCAAAGCTCCAAGAAGAAAAATTTATGGATACAATGGGTATGACCAGATATCACCGCAATTCTCAAATTTCTAACACTTTCATTGGCCCTAAACCTTTATCTGTCAGACCACCATCTTTATCTGGTGTTATTCCACAATCTGTATCTTCTACCACTAGCAGTTCTAAATTTCAAGCAGTAATGTTGCTTTACCAATTAAAAGGCTTTCGGCTTCTGAAATGTTGGCTAGGAGAGAAAAGGGCTTATGTTACAACTGTGATGAGAAGTTTTATAAAGGTCATAAGTGTAAGCAACAATTTCTTTTATTATTGGCTACGAAGGATGGGGATTCTAAGATTGTACCAACTATGGTTGTCCCTGAATGTCTTCAAGAATCGTTGGAGATAAGTTTACATGCTTTGGCTGGAGTTCCTAAACCTCATACCTTAAGGTTGCAGGGTCTTATTTGGGGTTTTCCAGTTACAGTCTTGGTGGATAGTGGATCCACTCACAATTTTATAAGAGAAAGGTTAGTGCCTCAGTTGGGTATTCATATCATGCCCTCTTCTCATTTTAATGTGATGATTGGTAATGGTGAGACACTTAAATGTGCTGGGGTCTGTTCTGGTATAGAACTTCTTATTCAGGATATTCCATTCAAGGATGATTTCTATGTTCTACCTATTGAAGGGGCTGATATAGTCTTGGGGGTGCAATGGCTTCAGAAATTGGGACCAATTACTATGGATTGTTAATGTCTTTTATGTGGCAAGATCAGTTAATTCTTTTATCTGGTCATCATACTAATGCTTCCAATGCAGTTTCTTTCCATCAATTAAGGAAATTGTTTGATAAAGATGAAGTCATGTCAGGTTTTCTACTGTCATTGGATAATCATGAGTCTTCATATTTTACTTCTTTAGATCTTGGTGTTCAAGATTTGTTGACTCAATTTCATGGGGTATTTGACATTCCAACTGAATTACCACCTTTGAGAGAAGCTCAACATCATATTCAGCTCAAATCAGGAAGCCAACCAGTCAATGTAAAGCCCTATAGATACCCTCATTTTCATAAATCTGAAATTGAAGGTTTAGTCAGGGAAATGTTATCCCAAGGAGTTATTCAACACAGCTCTAGTTCTTTTTCTTCCCCAGTTCTTTTGGTTAAGAAAAAAGATGACACATGGAGGTTTTGTGTTGATTATAGAGCTCTTAATGGTGTTACTATTAAAGACAAGTTTTCTTTTCCTACTATTGATGAATTACTGGATGAATTGCATGGAGCTGCTGATGCGAGCATAAATATACATGTTGCACGCATCTATTTCATATCATTTTCAGGCATTTAGTATAGGTTTGTTTATTATTTTAGTAATTTATTCATTACATTTTGTCTATGAGTCAGAAACTATCCATATGTTCTTTGTTGTGTGATTTTCAGGAAAAAGAAGCTCAAAACTGCGAAGAATTCGAATTAAACTATGAACATCCAAGGTCTAACGGAAATCAACGACCAACTCGGGCCGTTTCGGGATCAAAACGGTCCATGTCCGACCAGTCAAACATCAGATGCGACTTTCATTATCAACTCATACTGTTTTCATCAAATCAGGTCGTTTCAGGCCGCCACGTCAGACCATTGTCACCACGGTGTCCACGTCAAATGGTGGTCTTAGCCACTTAGAAGACGTCACGTGTCATCGATGACGTCAACACGCCCGTGTTCGTTTTCAATTGGGAATCAAACTCCATGACAGCATAACTCGGGCCGTTTTGATACAAAACGGGCCTTGTTCTCACCTAACAAAGGCGGTTCGACCAATCAGACGATTCCTGAAGATTCCTTCTCCTCCAAGTTAAAAGATATAATCTTAACAGTACGATTTAGAGTCTTCATCTCAATTTTTGCCTATAAATAAGACCCTATGTAACCCCTAAGGGGGATCCCAGTTTTTGAGAGTTGAATTTTCTGCCTGAAGCTCTGGTTGGAGAGAAAGAGATCCGAAGACGAAGTTCTGAGGGAAGAATCTGTAAACCCTGTTAGTATTTTGGATTATTATATGCTGAATGATTAGATGAACTTGAATCTGAATATTTTATTTTGTTTAATGAGATATTGTTAGTATTAATCTAAATTTTTGTATCTGGATTTAATCTAAATTTTTAATCGAATCTGTATTTTCGGTCGAGAAGAAAACAAGTCGTGTTGGCCAACATAGGCCGTTTTCTGCCTTCGCCGCGATTGTTTGCAAGTATTTTCTTGAATATTTTAATCGC